>JAJOOF010008199.1:0-41471 GCA_029582545.1 Solanum lignicaule | reverse complement strand
CTGATAGGTTAGATGTATTTTAATGGTGATTTCACCTAGTGGTTGTGGTTTAATCTAAAGGGTTTGTAGTTGCAAATACAAAGCCACCCATGTGTTTTCGGCTTGCCCGAGAGGGAGGTCGTGAAACCAAATCACTAGACTGATGGCCTAAGGAGTGGGTCGACATGAGGTTCAACCCGAGAGGGTGAGCCGTAGTCCCATATTCTAACACTCAACTCGAAAGAGTGAGTGGGGTAAGACATAGGCTGGTCTTCATGCGGCAAATGGGTGTCCGAGAGGAACGCATTTGAAACGGGGTAAGTTGCCCGAGAGGAAACTTATTTCCATTTAAAGCTTAGCCTAGTCACTATTATTTTGCAAATTTCCTATCGAAAGTATGTACCCAACAATTTATCTCAACTTATATTGCGGTCACATCCCAAGAACGTTTCCCCATACTTGATTTTCTTGTTTATTTTGCTGTTTTAGTACTTGTTACAAAACCCCCTTTGATATTTGACACTTTTGTGTCGCCCCCTTTAATTTACAATGTCTTTTATCACAAATATCTTTAGCTACGACTAGTTAGAATGTAAATTCTATTTTTCTATCAATTCTCAAAACTGCTCCCTTGGGACACGGCCCAAACCTTGGTTGGGTTACTATATTATCGACGATCGTAGACACTTATACCGTAGGATAGTGTCGTTGGTCACGATAAGCATCACTTTGCAGTGGAGGTGTTCCCTAGAGTCTTGTATTACATTGCTCCAACCATTTTTACAGCAACTTGGAAAACCAGAAGTGTCATTTTGATGAAGGTTCAGTTCCTTTTGTATCATCAAGTATATCAAGCTCTTAATATCCATAAAACATTGGTCCCATCCAAGTCATTAAATAAGCAAATATTTAAGGCTTTCTTGCTCTGCCTTTTGTCCATCGACAATTGATTGTTTTGATCCTTGTTCAAATTATATTCAGTCGCTCCTCAACATCTACGTGTGCTCAAGTGAAGTTAAGCTACAGACATAGATTATCAGTTTTAACTCACAAGTCAACCGAAAAGCCCCAATAAGGTGGCCTCAATTTTGTTGCAAGATTGCCTTATCTACAACTCAAATACTCAATAGTTTAGGTCAACAACTAGATGGTTCTGCAATATTTTAAATGCCTACATATTACTTAGGATATTATGAAATGCTTCCAGTAAGGCATTCTAAGAATGGAAACATACCTTTTGATGAAAACATAAGAAAGGGACCTTGAGAATTAACCTTAGATCTTGCTTCTTGAAGTGTTGGAGAAGAAGAGGAGAAGTGTTTGTCGTAACTTATCAAATCTTCTAGAATATGAATTTTGGGGAAAGTTAATAGTCATGGGTTAGGGTTATGGGATGAGGAAAGGACTAAAACACCCCTCCTAAAACGTGAAAGAAAGAGAAGACTTAAATAATTTCGGAGCACATGCGCATTCGCGCAACTGGAGCCTAGTTCGTGAACCCTTACAGTAACACAGACAAGACCGCACGACCACGTAGCTGATGTCCACTTCGCGTGGTGGATCACGCAGAAATCCGTAGTTCTCAGTAAAATGAGCATAACTGTTAGCACATAACTTTGATTGACAAATGGTCGAAGGCTTGGAACAAGGGTTTCACAACCTTTCTTTTTCTTAGTATAAGGCCACAAAATCTTAATATTCTAGGAATCCCTTATGACCTTAATTCACATCCAAAGATCTCCCCAAAGAAAGAAATTATTTTAAATACCTATCCAATATTAGAAATCATTGGTTTTGGAGTCTATATGTATTTAAAGAACAGTTCGGGTCATAGTTTGATGTTTTAGGGCATTACAATATCCCCCTTGGAATCATTCATCCTCGAATGAGAAGTTAAGACATGTTTAGCACGATGTGAGGGATGTACACTACCAAAGGAACCCATGTTAAGACCTTAATCACCAAAAAACCAATTCTTTTAACACCACTGACCCAACATACAACCCATGAACCCTACTGTTTTAGAGCTGCATCTAAGGATAGGCATGAAGATATGAATACACAGTGATATAAAGATAAGAGTAGGATTGGTACCTTCATTAACTGCACCCCAAGGAGTGAACAAAAAGGGATGTCTATTCTTCATGCCCTGTACCGATTCCCAAGTAGCTTGTTATATCTTATGATACCTCCATAATACTTTCACCGAAGCTATTTTCTTAATCCTCAATTTCTAAACTCGATGATCTAGAGTTTCAATAGGGGAACAACACCTCCCTCCTTATAAACTTTCGAATGGGGAAATTTGAATACTAGAGTGGTAGCTATAGTTATATGCGAACTTAATTAGGGGTAAGTGGTCCGCCCAACCTCCCAAAAATCAATGACCCACACCCATAAGTTAAGAAGCACTTTTCAACCATGCTTTCTACTATGTCTACTTCCCTTCATCATTTCCAACTTAGAACTCTGTCGCAATATATAATTATAAGAGTCCGAGACTACTACATAGTGCTCCCATGAAAGTTTAACTCAGAGTCAAAATGTTCTAGCCTAATATATAAAGCTCCACATTCGTCACCCCCCCCCCCCCAAAGAGTACTACACCATCTTATCACTATAATCAAATGAACTCAAGCTCTAATCCCGAAGTACTAGACTCATAATATCATGGTCTATGAATCTATCAATCACAATATTCAAGCCTAATGTTACTACACCCACTTTATGGATCTCCTAACCATAAATCATCAACTTTAATAATTTTCGTATGGATCTACACCATATATCCCCTTTCACCTATAATATTAGCTTAAATTGTCACACCACAACCTTCCCAATGATGAATCATCTACTCTTTTATCTATATCATTGCTCCCTTTCTTTAAAACACCACTATATACTATCATATCATAAGGGACGTCATTGAGGTACAAGAGTACGAGCTTCGAGAGATAGGAGTAATACTACT
Source organism: Solanum lignicaule (assembly GCA_029582545.1). NCBI lineage: Eukaryota > Viridiplantae > Streptophyta > Magnoliopsida > Solanales > Solanaceae > Solanum > Solanum lignicaule. The sequence continues at coordinate 38,521 of JAJOOF010008199.1, read as the reverse complement.
CAATGACTCATATTTATCACACTACTAAAGGGAGGAGTAAGCTATGGTACAATAGACACAAAACCTAATCTATAAAACACATAGAGAATGGATAGATGATCATTCTAACATACATATAACATGGTAAGTTTTCTAAGAAAAATAAACACATCAGATAACATAAGTTCATAGATCATGCGCAGAGTACCATATGTTTTGGATCAATAGAATATTTGGGTAAACCTAGAACTACCATATGAGATATTTTCCTCCTTGATCGAGGAGTGAAGAATGAGTTAGAATTTGCATGAAGTTCTTGGGCCTTAGACATAGGCATGTAATGAGTGCGTAAGACATGACTTACATGTCATCTTGGGATTAGGCATAACATGATACATATTGGTAACCTACTATAGAGTAAGGTTGTTTAGAGTTGAGCATAACATAAGACACAATCTTAAGGATCATAAGCATCGCATCATCGTACTTGAATATTTGAAAGTCTAGAAGGGAACTTGTATCAATTGAGAACCATTATTGCTTTCGGTCAATGAGTTAGATATGAACATAGGTGTGCATACATAATTTGGATCTCAGACATAATCATGGCTAGGGTTAATAAAAGAAAGGCAGAGTGTCTTCTTAAATAGGAGTACGAGGGATATGTTAGAATAAGAAGGGATCCTTATGGAACTCATCATAGACCCCTCTATGAAATTCAAGGCCAACCATTGTCCTATACTTATAATCTCCCCATAGCTCCAAGGTCACCATTCTAGGTTTGTAGACCTATTGTATTAACAGGTCTATAAGCACAATACTTGATGTGACAGAGAATACTATACCTATGAATACCATATTTGAAAGGTACAAACTTCTTTCTAGGCCACCCCTTTTCGAGACACTACCCTTACCTATACCAAGTTTATCATCATCCTAAAGATTAACTCTCATGGGGATACACATTCCCTATTCTTTAATACTTAATAGTTTGTTTCCCACATCTTAGTCTACTAATCAAACTTCTAGTCTCATATCCTTCCAATTCAAAGGGATTTAATACTATACAAAATGTCTCACATCGTCTAATATAATTCCCTCAATTCAACTCTATTGAGAACTATATATTAATCACCTAGCCTCCTCTATACGAAGCAAATCCAGCATATTACTAGGTACACATAACATTTATAAACTTAAAATCTCATCTATTAGTACTATAACTTGGGTACAATATATTCTTACAAACTAAAGGTTGTTATTAATCTAATGACTTAGTCACAATTCACTGCTTTAACACCAGTCCTCACATAAATCATACGCACATACTAAAGATTCTCAAGAACTACCAACTTAAACTACTCCTCACACCACATCTAGCCTAATAGATCCATTTCCAATAAAAAGTGTTCTACCATCCTCAAGATGTCAACTTCTTTTTCACCACAATCAATATCTATAGTTCAAACGTAGTGTCTAGTACAAATCGTGGACTATCGATAGAACCTCCACATACTATACTAGTCCATCAAATTTTTGATATGGAAATCAACCTAAATTTCTAATTCCACATAACTATGGCCTACATGCACATCTTATTTGCAACATTACTACTACACCTTAAAAATTACTACACACCTCCTCACTTATTAGACTGGTTTGCAACTACTAGAAAACAAATTGAGGATAACCAGTCCACTAATCCCCATAATAAAGTAGTAAAACTTCTCTTACACTCTATCTAATTATAATCTCTTAGTAAATTCTTCTCTTTCCAAATGACATCTATCTACCCATATATACATTTAAATCACGCTTATAGTTCTAAGCAACAAGGAGTTCCTCTACAAAACCACCAATTGAAACTTACACTTGTAAATTCCTAACCACCCTATGTTTCCATTCACCACCTACACTGGTGCTTCAAGATCTCCTTCCTCTTTTCAAATAAAATAAAAAAAAAGCATTCTAACAAACCACCTTTTTTTTCTATGGACAATCATAAAATTTTCTAATCTTGCTAGACCAGAACCAACACCATGCGGATGTACCACATTCATCACTCAATTAGTGGGTACAATACTCTCGCTATTTTCTCCAATCAATTCCTATTCCCACTCTTAGACTTCTAAACTTATGACTCCACACTTCAAGCTCTAGGTTCATCTCACTACTCATGGGTCACAACACCATAATTTATACTCTATACCAGGTGGAAATACTACCTCTATATTCAGATACACACACACACACACACACACACACATATATATATATATATATATATATATATATATATATATTCTCTTGAGTTGGAATCTAAACGAAATTATGAGAGCACCTGGACACCCGTCCTTCCTTAGCTCAAAAACAAGTTTCATGAAAATAAGGGTATACACTTGAATCAATAAAGTTTGATGCACTAATGGAATCCTCTTAAGTCCTTGGGGAAAACTCATACCTTTTTGGTGACTAAATCTGAAAGGATCGCACCATTAGGAATATAATCTTTGAACACGTCAGGCATCTTAAAAATCAAGACATAGCCAAAAAAATAGAGTTAAGAACAAAATTTGGAAGAATTTATTATTGAAGAATCGATAGCATGATCTGGAGTATGAAAGAATGAGAAAAATTTCCTAAATGTCTCATAGACTCATCGTTATAAGTGTGACACGCTTCACACTCATAAAAAGGACTTTACTTAACATGGTTTCATAGACACCCTAGGACACTTTAACCTTAGGCTCTGGTTCCAAGTTTGGCACGCCCTGAGACCGCACTCTGGACATGAAATGGCACTCAAAACCTCCATAGTCCCAAGAGTACCAACCAACCTGCTTAACCTGAATAATCCAATACAAATACCAATGCGGAAAGTAAGACCCATTCTAATCAACATTCAAGAAAATTCAAAAGAGGAAATTTGACCCTTAATCAGAAAACTATATCCAACTAACGATAGGTCTACGAAACCAATACTAACAAAATAACAATGTCTACGTCAGGACATGTCCCCCAACATACCATGAAAACCAAAGGAAAGTTTGATAAAAGAAAAGTCTGCTTTCCAAAAGATGGAAAGCTTACCACAATGCTGATTGTTATCCCTGAATGATTTACTATTTCCTAGAACTATGAACACGTGTCTCCGATCCTACAACATGAAATGATATATCATCTGAGGATGGTCAGTACGTGAGTACTGGCATGCAACCCAAGGGGAATGATAAACAATATATGTATCTATAACATAACGATAAAGAAAAGACAAAATCATAAGTGCAGACCCAAAACATTTAGACAAAGACCTTTTAAAAATCATTAATCTTGAGTAAGGGAGTGTTCACCGACATAATGCGACCCACGAGCTATATGGGTCTGGCCTCCGCCTGACCGAGGGACCCAATCCATGTATGCCGCATGATTTTGAGAAATATAAGAATCTGGCAAACGAAACTCTCCCAAATAAAAGACTGTAGAGGTTTTTCCGATTAACAACCTACAGTGATAATCCATATTTCAGGTGAGGGACCTCCCAAGTCGGCAAATGCGGTTTTGAGTGATGAGTCACAATGACATTACACTTTCTCGATGATACTACCAAACTCTGTTTAAGGCCCCAATCAAAACCTTTACAAGTTTCTATTTATTAAGAGTTATCCGAATAAGACATATTCCCATTGATATCGTCATACCAAGACTTGCAAGCCATTGTAACCATATCAATTTCATAGTTAGCCATTTAAAACTCTTAACCTGTATTTTGAAAATCAAAGAATCATTTATGTTAAAACATTATGTTCAAAGCCAATATCTATGTCTTTCCAAGTTATAAGACAACATATAAAAGACAAAATTATTACTCCCTCCATTTCAAAAAGAGTGGCCTAGTTTGACTTGACACGGAGTTTAAGAAAATAAAGAAGACTTTTGAATCTTGTGATCCTAAATTAAAGTTATGTCAAATGTACAAAAATGCCCTTTAATCTTGTGGTTTTAAACATGCCACGTGGAAAGTTGAAAGTAAAATGTTACCAAAAAAGGAAAGAGGTCATCTTTTTTAAACAAACTAAAAAGAAAAGGAGGTCATTCTTTTTGAAACGGAGGGAGTAACATATAACCGGGACAAAAAATTACCCTATGTTCATCATTTAAACCAAAACTTTTGAAAGACTCATAGATTCCAAAATCCATTATTTATAGGAAAAGCCCTTTTCAAAATCTTATGAGGAAATTCCCCTATTCAAACCAAAAATCCAAATTCTGAAATCATTAAATAGTAATTTGAACACAATTAACAAGAGAGGAACATTTGTAATACATTTTCATGAAATCATCTCTCAAACCATAACTCAATTCATAATTTATAAAATATAAAAAGTAAAATATAATATGAATCTTGTATGACTAGAGAGTGAGGTAGGGAGTGTTCAAACATAACTTTTAACGAAAACCTTAAGAAAAGGATCTTGAGACCTAACCTTAGATCTTGCTTCTTGAAGTTTTGGGGAAGAAGAGGATGTAACACCTTGGTCTTAGAAAGAGCTAATTTTAGAAAGAACAAATTTGGAATGAGCTAAAATAGAAAATTTTGCAAGTTAGCCTTAAATTGGGAGTTCTGGGTGAACTTCAAGCGACCATAACTTTCGGCAAAGGATGAGTCAGGTGGCCTATAAGGTATCAAATGAAATATCTATGAATCCTCTTTCTAACACCACTGAGTTTGCTAAATTCCAAGTTTGGACGAGGGAGATATGCCCGTTTGAGTTCATCCTGCCTGATTAAGGAAATTCATCCGAATTAAGGAGGGGTATTTTGGTATTTTCCTTATCCCACTAGCCTAATTCATTTTTAATAATATTTTAGGGGTCTAAACTGTTTTATATCAGCTTTAAAAATTCTAAAATACACTTAGGTTTTTAGAGAAAAATTCAAGGGGAGAAAGAAAGGAGAAGATTCAAGCGTTCAAGATTTTCTTGCAATCGTCGAGGGATTTTGCCAAGGCTTCGATCCTAACGAGGTATGTAAGTTTTCATAGTGATGGGTTCATTCACCCATACACCAATCATGAGTTTCTTTTACGAATTTCATCCATAGGATTGGGTGTATTGAGTTCTTGATGAGTTTCTTGAAGCTTGTGTTTCATTATTTAACTATGAGGTTTCACTGAGTTCTTGCGATGAGGATCTTGTGTTTGAGTACTGTTCTTGAGTAATTTAGAGTGGATTTCGTTGTAATTATGTTTGGTCTAAGAATCCAAAAGATTTTGAGAGAAATCATTCGATCTTAGGGGCGTTAGACTTGAAATTGAAGTAAGAAAATTCGTCAAAAATCTGGGCAAGGGGTGGGACGCCACACCACTCAGTGTGCCCCAAACCACCTTCTGTGGTTTAGGGGCTGGTGCCCCACGGCACTCAGTGCGCTGGGGTCACCAGGTCCCCTACCCCTCCGTCCTTCTTTCTGTGTGAGTTCCCCCGAATCGTACCTATGTTCTCTACTTGATATCCACACTTAAAATCTTTATTAATCCTTGAAAGATCATGCATATCCAAGTCATAACTCTTGAATTCATAATTCAAATTCAAGATAGATTTAAGAGTAAAGTCGGAGGAAGTTCCTTTGAGTAAATTGGGAAGTCATTTTGCAAACTTTTAAAACTTGTTTTAAGACTTGAGTACTTGAGTATGAGGATGAGGAGAGTTGAGTTTAATTTTTTAAAATGAATATATGGGGACTAAGTATTCCCAAGAGTAAATGTTTTACATTTAAAATGAGAGGAAACCTTGATTTCCAAATGAGTTTATGAGGAGTTTTGATTACTATCTCTTTTAAGAGAACCCTTTTGTGTAATAATCTCAAAGTTTAGGATGAGGAAATGTTTTTAAACATATGAGCATGAGTTATATTATTGGGAGTAGTATTGAGCACCGATATGGGGACAAATTTAGACAACTCAACGTCCTCAATACATAAATTATGTATGCCAACGTGGGTAGAAAGGGTCATACTTTTTAGATGATTCCTTATTACTTTTTAGCATAGTTTAGTGGATCCACTTAGTTGAGGATGTCTTACACTCTGGAAAGGTATATGATAGTTTTGGCAGCGTGGGGGAGACGCCGTATCATCACATAACTCATAGTGATGGTTGTCGGTTAGAGAACTTCCAAATAAGAGTAAAGAATTATTATTGTATTTTTAAATACATTGATTTGTTATCTACTATTTTTATAAACTGCATCCTTATTGTTGTTTTATACTGTATTGAGATGAGTATCCATTAGTTGAGGTTAAGTTGAGTGGAGATGAGGAGAGTATGTTTCATTCTTTCCAAGTTCAAGCTTTATGTTATGTTCAGTGTTCCCCTTACATGATCTTACATTCAATGTACTGATGCCTTTTGGCCTGCATCGTTTCATGATGCAGATATAGGTAACCAGGGTTATCAACAGTCGCTTCGTTGATATCACTTGCAGTTTGAGTTAGCTTTGGCGAGCCTCCTTGCTTCCGGAGGATTCAATTTATATCTTTCAGTTTTGTTAGGATGTCGTGGGTCTTGTCCCGACTTTCATCTTAGTTGTTAGAGGCTTCATATATAGACAATAGTGTTTTGAGGAGACTTTTTCATTTCCATTGTTAATGTTTGAGACTTGAGTTGCCTTCTTTGGCCAGTTGAATGTTCTTATACATTTTTGAGTTTATTTATCTTAAGACTAATAAGTAAAGTTTTACTTTTGAGTTCTTATGTTGTTGAGTAAGTCTTTCGCTGAGAGTTGAGCCAGACCAATGGTTCACTTGGGCCAGTAATGGTTCTCGAGTGTCGTCCATGTCCAGGGTGTAGGCTCGGGGTGTGGTAGAGGAGAAACTAACTTATAAAATCTCCTAGAATATGACTTTTGGGGGAAGTTAATAGTCATGGGTTAGGGTTATGTGATGAGGAAAGGGATAAAATACCCCTCCTAAAACATGAAAAAAAGAAAAGACTTAAATGATTTTAGAGCACGTGCACGGTCACACAGATGGAGCCTACTTCACGCGACTCTTATAGTAACATTGACTTGCCCACGCGGCCATACGATTGTTGATCACTTCGTGCGACGGATCACACAGAAATTCGTATTTCTCAGCAAAATGGGCAGAACTTTTAGCGCATAACTTAGATTGACGAATGGTCGAAGACGTTGGAACAAGGGCTTCACAACCTTTATTTTTCTTGGTATTATGACACAAAATCTTAAAACTCTAGGAATCCCTTATGACTTTAATTCACATCCAAAGATCTCCCCAAAGAAAGAAATTATTTTAAATACATATCTAACATTAGAAATCATCAGATTTGAAGTCTATATGTATTTAAAGAACATCTCGGGTCATAGTTTGATGTTTTGGGGCATTACATCATTGATGTAAATACAATCATAAATACTCCTTATATACACTCAATTCTATATACAAACACATTTGTATATAAATATAGGTTGAATAGATAATATACTATTTTCAATACAAACACATAAATACATTCAAAATAGTAAGAAAATGCAAAAATATAATAATTTCTTAGTAACAAATAAACCATTATACAAATTAAATGACATGATAATATTTGACCTCTCAACTTAGAATTCAAATATTTTAGCAAATGAATAGTACCCTATTACAACCTTTATTGTTGTTTTATCCTTGTATACCTATCTTTACATTGCCTCTTTTTGGTTATGGTTTGAAATAATCAAATGTTTGTCCTCTTTGATGACTTCAATTAGTTTACCGAAAGTTGACAGCGCCAATGTAGCATATCAACCATATATATCATATGTATATTATGTGTGTAATCAAGTGGTACTAGTTCACCTTGAATAACACTTTCTCCTAATATAGTGTACTATGTTTCCATTTCTTTATCCGTTGTAGTTATACACAATTAGTAAGAGATAAACATAATTAGATTGAAATCAACATACTAGCCATAAAGGTAAAAAAACTTTTTGATTTAGGATCAAGCAACATCAAAGTAAAATGTACATAAACAATTGACCTATATAAGAAACTGTTCTAATTTCATCATTAACCTCTGAAAACAAAAAAAAAAGTACTATATGATAAAAAGAAAAAGTCATATATAGAAGGTATTATACAAGCTCCCTCTCAAATTTCTTCATCCATTAAAAAAATCTTCAATCACCATCCCCTTCTTCCTCAACAACCTCAAACATTGATTGAAGAAGAGGAATCTTAAAAGTCAATGTTCGAGGTTGATGAGGAAGATAGGGATGATTATAAAGAAATTTTTAATCAATGAAGAAATTGAGGATGAAGCTTGTGTAATACCTTCTATACATGGCTTCCTCTTTTTATCTTATAATACTTGCAAAAATATTTTGGTTTTGCTTTCAGAGGTTAAAGATGAAATTAGAATGGTTTCTTGCATAGGTGAATAGTTTATTTACATTTTACTTTGATGCTGTTTAATCCTAATTCATCTAGGTGTTTGACTTCATGGCTAGCATGTTGATTTTCATCTAATTAATTCATCTCATACAAATTGTGTACAACTACAATAGATATGGAATTGGAAAGTACTCTGTATTAGGAGAAAGCGTTATTCAAGAAAACAAAATGTATAGATTTATTCAACCTTACCATGTAAGTTGTGTGTGACTTTTTAATAAAAAATTCATAATACAGGTTGTCTCCATTGAAGTTCTACAAAGGAATCATTTGTTCTTCTTTAGACCATCTTTTTGAGTTCCACTCACATCTTCTTTGTGCTCCTCTACAACAAACTTGATATTAGTATAACAACTAATGTACAACTTGATTCCTACATGAATGCGATGGAACACTTTATGCCAAAAGTTCTAGAAGTTATATGAACATATAAATTTTATAATATGTTTATATTCATTAGTTTCAAAAGTGATGTTCATTTTTTTTAACTATATGCCTATTCAAAATATATCACAAAAATTAAACTTGGGAAGTTATCACTTATTTTTAGGACAGGTTAAGGATCTTACTTATAGGTTAATAACTCATTTATATACAAGTCTCAAACTACCCTGAAGATCAAGTTGTTAATTAGTATAAAACCCCATTTGGACATGATTTGAAATCAGTATTTTAAATCACATTGATTTGAAGTTGACGTTTTGTTTGAGGATGCAATTTTAATCTCTTAAATTATACTTTTAGTTCTAGAATTATGAAAATCCCACAATTGAGAATGCTATAAATTTTTTGTCAATTCATATATAATCTTACCAAATGAACAAACATAAATTGGAATATCCTAAGTTGGCACATTGATAAATCGAATACCTGATGACACCTTCACTAGCTTAATTTTTTGTAGTAAATTGCACAACTTGAATAGGAAGGGTCAATGTTTTCTTCCTCAGTATCCATTTTTATAATTCTCTTTGATTTCCTTAATGAAGGTCCAATCTCCTCTTCAGGGCTACGGAGCTCTCCTTCACATACGAAGCAATTATTGCACGTTTTCTCACTACGTTCGCTTCCCACGACATTCCAACTTCATTTCTTTATGATAAACAAGCATTGCTCAACATTTTATTGTTTTCTTTGATGAAACATGCTTAAAAATTGAATTTAGCAAATGAAACTCATGAGTTGGAACAATGTTTTTTATTATGGCTCGTTTGGACATGGAAGTCTTTTTTGTAAAAAGAAAAATATTCTCAAAAGATTTTTTTTTTCAAAAGGGGTAGGAGATTGGGTAATGGGATGTTATTAAAAACTAGATAATTGAATCTTTACAAAAATGGTAAAAGTTCAGGTAACCAACCAAGTGAGTCATTAAATATTCCTTCAAAATATTGTTACTTTTTTGTTAGTTTATCAGGTAAAGTTTCAATTAAATCTCTATCCAAATACTATAGACTGTAAAAATAATAAGAGATTGAAAAACTTACCATATAGCATAAAAGCCTCTCTAGATTGTAAAATCTTGTTAACCGCTTGAGACTTATGGAGATCAATTAGTATTTTTTTTTTTCTGTTTTGGTTTTGCAAGAGGAAATAATGAAATTTAAAAGGAAATTTGTGAGCTGCTTTGTTGTTTCAAGAACAATTTATATTTCTTTCTCTTGTGTTTTGACACTAGACTTGCACACATAGGCATAGAAATATAGATACTAAACACTTTCTGGGGAAGATTTGAAATAGTCTGAAGTAGAAAATATTTAAATTAAGATAAAACACAACACATTAGCTTTTACAAGAAAATGTGACAAGTTGTAAATTCCACGTGACACACGTAAGTTCTGTGAGACTTATTTAATTTCACAATTTGGTTGAGTTTTGTTGTAAATTTCACGTGACACACGCAAGTTGTGGAGGTCATCACAAATCTCCACAATTAAACTGTCAGAAAAAAATTGTATAGAGGGTTGAGAAATACACCACAAAATGGTCTTTTAGTGGGGGTTCTTATTACCCCACATATAAGGTGTGGCAATGTAGCTTACTTTTTGTAGCGTGAAAAGAAAATGCGGCAAGCTGTAAATTTTACGTGACACACGCATGTTGCTTGAAACTTACTTTATTTTACAATTTAGTGAATATAAATTTTACACTTTTGAGTTCTAATATATAAAATTAAAAAAATTGTCACACTACTTGTGAGGCACGACATTAAATTTTTTTTTATCTCAACAAATTATTATATTCTTTTTACATGCTCATCCACAGTTTTGTAGTACACTTACACATACATAAATTGATAGTGGCATTTTGATTCTCAAGGCACATTTTTTCTTATTTAAAGGATATATCTTGCAAGATGGAGGGGTCTTGCGTGACCCCTACCTTGAATATTTACTAATTTCAACTTTACAAAGAGGAAGATATTCTACAAAAACCTCCAAGTATTAAGCCAAAAGACCATTACATCTAAAGCTAGCAAATTTAGTGGCTAACTAGCCTATGTACAACAAAATAATGTGAAGGACCACTTAAAATAATAATTTTCTAGTGGCCCTTCTTAGGAAATCATAGTGGCTTAAAGAACAAACTTGAGTATCTTTTAGCCCTCATTTGGGTAAAATCAAAACCTTAGAAGATAATAGAAAAAACAAATTGGATTCATGAATTAAAAGTATGTAAGGTTATGTCATGATAAAAAAATCAGGGTCATGATGACACCTACTAAAATCAGAAGTAGGTAAGCCAACTCATTTCCCAGAACCATCGGTAACGGACCTAGAAAGAAGAATAGATAGAAAGATGCAAAATAAATAGTCCAAGAAAGACCAACTATCTCACTTCTTTCATACCCTTTTCGTGTGATAAATTTCAACTCTATAAGAGTTTCTTTCTAATTTGTGCTTGCGCGTATCTTTTAGATCATGCGTCCACGAAGATCTGTTTGAGGTCGTCCTGTTAGGAGGAATGTTGATCCTCAGGATCAAGGGATCCCCAATGCACCAGTAGTGCAACCCCAAGGAGAGGTCACTAATGTTAAGTTCCGGGATGCTATTTGGATATAGAGTCATGTGGTGACCAACCAAGCTGGGAAAAGAGAGAATCGACAGGATGTGGCTGATACATCCAGGATCCATGAGTTCTTGAGGATGAATCCTCCAGACTTCATCGATTCTAGTGTCATTGAGGATCCAAAATTTTTTGTGGAAGAGTTGCTGAAAGTTTTTGTGGTGATACATGTTGCAGATGCTGACCGAGTGGAGTTAGTTGCGTACCAGCTCAAGGGAGTGACGAGGATTTGGTATGACCAATGGAGAAAGAGCAGGGCTGAAGGGGCACCAATTGTGAGTTGGGCTATGTTTGGAAGTGCCTTGATGGGGCGTTTCTTTCCCCGTGAGATGAGAGAGGAAAATGTAAGAAAATTTCTCACTCTTAAGTAGGAATCCATGAGTGTGCATGAGTACAACCTCAAGTTCACTCAACTGTCCCGTTATGCTCCGGAGATAGTTGCTAATATGAGGAGCAGGATGAGCTTATTTGTGTCTCGGTTGTCTCAATTGTCAATCAAAGAGGGTAAGGCTGCGATGTTGATAGGGGACATGGACATAGCAAGGCTGATGATCCATGTGCAGCAAGTTGAGGAAGACAAGTTGGGAGATATTGAAGAGTTTTGGAACAAGAAGGCTAAGGCAACAGATAATGAGTTCGGACAACAGAAGACCAGAAATGCAAACCGGTCATCTTTTCAGCAAAAGCCAAATGGACCTGCTCCATCATATGCTAGTGCACCTGGACCAAAGAATAAAGGTGAGGTCAGGAATAAGAACTCATAGAATTTCAAACCTCGACTTACTCAGTCTCAAGGTAGTGTGGCACAAGGGACCAACTGGATTCCTACATGTGCTAAGTGTGATAGGCTCCACTGGTTGCTTCAAGTGTTGTCAGAATGGTCACTTCATGAGAGAGTACCCTAAGAACATGCAAGGTAGTGGTAATGGGGGAAATAGAGCCCAATCTTCTTCAGTGGCTCCGCCAGACAGAGCTGCACCTAGAGGAGATACTTCAAGGACAGACGGAGGAGTAAACCATCTGAATGCTATCACCAGTCGTCAAGAACAACATAATTCACCAGATGTTGTCACTTGTATGATCAAAGTCCTTACTTTTGATGTTTAAACTTTACTTGATTCTGGTTTTATCTTTTGTGACTCCATATGTTGCTATGAGGTTCGATATTATTCCCCAACAACTTCTTGAGCCCTTCAGTGTTTCCACACCTATTGGTGAGTCTATTCTAGCTGAGAGAGTTTATCGTGATTGTACAATTTCTGTCAATCAAGAGGACACCATAGTTGACTTAGCCGAGTTAGAAATAGTGGACTTTGATGTTATTCTAGGCATGTAATGGCATCATGCTTGTTATGCCTCAGTTGATTGTAGAACTCGAGTAGTTAAAGTTCCAGTTTCCTAATGAGATAGTTATTGAGTTATCAGAATGTCATCAATGAACATGATAACAATCATGTCAAGCGAACGCTTAAACAATTTGTTCATAAGGTCCATGAACATTGCAGGAGCATTAGTCAAACCAAAAGACATGACTAGAAACTCATAATGACCATAGCGGGTCCCGAAAGTTGTGTTTGGAATATCACTCTCTCTTACTCTCAACTGATGATAGCCCAATCTGAGGTCTATCTTAGAAAAGCAAGTGGCACCCTGAGAAAAGTTTTCAGGAATTGAAAACACAGTTGACTACTGTGAGGCGTATTGTGATTATGATGCGTCCAAAGTTGGACTGAGTTTTGTATTGATGTAGAATGTCAAAGTTATAGCTTATGCCTCCAGATAGCTTAAAATTTACGAGAAGAATTACCCAACCCATGATCTAGAGTTGGCTGCTGTACTGTTTGCATTGAAAATATGGCGTCACTATCTCTATGGTGTTCTTGTTGATGTGTTCACCGATCACAAGAGTCTTCAGTATGTGTTCAGTCAGAAAGAGAAGGTGGTTGGAGTTACTCAAGGATAATGACATGAGTATTTTCTATCATCCAGATAAGGCTAATGTTGTTGCTGATGCTTTGAGCAGATTGTCTATGGGTAGAACTTCCCATATTGAGGAAGCCAAGAAAGAATTAGCCAAAGATGGGCACATACTTGCACAATTGGAGTCCGGTTAATGGATTACAATGAAGGTGGAGTCGTGGTAATGAATGGGGCTGAATCATCACTAGTATCTGAAGTAAAAGAGAACAAGACCAAGATACTGTTTTGCTTGAATTGAAGGCAAATGTTCATAAGCAGAAAGTGATGGCTTTTGAACAAGGGGGAGATGGTGTATTGAGGTATCAGAGTAGATTGTGTGTAGAATCCCACCTTGGAAAGATTTAAATATAGAATGAACTAATTTGGAAAGAGCCAATTTGAGATTTGTTCAAGTGTGAGTTTTGGGTCAACTTCAAATGGCCATAACTTTCAGTACAAGATGAGTTAGGTGGCCCATAAGATATCGAATGAAAGGTCTTGGAATCCTCTTTAAAAAGCCACCAAGTTTGCTAAATTTCAAGTTCGGATGACAGAGATATGCCCGTTTGAAGTTAGTCTATCTGGTTAAGGAAAGTTATCCAAATTAATGAGGGGTATTTTGGTCTTTTCCTTATCCCATCAGCTTAAAATAATTTTTAGGAATATTTTGGGGTTAAATCTGATTTAGGTAAGTTTTACAAATCCTAATTTATTCTTAGGGTTTTGAGACGAGTTCAAGAAGAGGAAAATAGGAGAAAAGGAAGAACGAACGAGATCTCTTGCGAATCGAGGGTTTGTTTTATCAAATCAAGGTATGTAAGTTTTCATAGTGTTGGGTTTGTTCATCCACACGCCAATCATGATTTACATATTCGAACTCATCCATAAAGATTGAAAGATTTAAGTTCTTGATGAGTGTTCTTGAAGTATTGCTTTCGTTCTTGAATTAGGATCAGTTTGATGAGTTCTTGAGATAATTGTATTGAGTTTAGGAGTTGTTTTTGAGTAGATTCTCGTGTACTTGTATTGGGCAATGGAATCTAAGGAAAATTTGAGAAAAGAAATCGATTCCAGATGAATTAGGGTCAGAAAACGAGAAGAAAAACTCGTCAAAAAATTCTTGGGGTGGCGCCCCAACAATGCCCCCGATTAGTGTCTTTGAAGTTCAGGGGGTGGCGCCTTCCGCCAGCAGTACGCTAGGGTCGCCTACCCCCACCTTTTTTCCATCGTTTGATTTGTCTAAGTTCTTTTAAAGTATACCTTTACTCCCTATTGATTCTAACTACTCTAAACTACATCTAAACATCGAGAGATCATTCATTACATGAATCATAACCCTTGAATCCATAATTCAAATTCAAGGTAGAGTTAAGAGTAAAGTCTTGAGAGTTCTTTCGAGTCTTTTACAATATTTTAAATTTTTTTTTAAAGACTTGAGTACTTGAGTATGAGGATGAGTATAGTTGGTTTCATTTTTTGAAATGAATATATGGGAACTAAGTATTCGCAAGAGTAAATGTTTTCACATTTAAGAAGAGGGGAAACACCGATTTCCAAATGAGTTCATGAGGAGTTTTGAGTACTATCTGTTTTAAGAGAAACCTTTTGAGTAATAATCTCAAAGTTGAGGATGAGGAAATGTTTTTTTAAAATATCTGAGCTAAGTTATATTATGGGAGTAGTATTGAGAACAGATATGGGGGAGAGTTCAAACAACTCACAGCCCCCATAAAGCATGTAGACAACATGGGTAGAAAGGTTTATACTTTTTAAAAATGATTCCTTATTGCTTTTTAAGCATATCTTAATGGATCCACTTAGTTGAGGAGTTCTATACCTCGGCAAGGTATATGACAGTTTTGGTAGCGTAGGCGGGATGCTGTATCATCACATAGCTCATAGTGATGGTTGTCGGTTAGAGAATCTTCCAAACAAAGTTTATTTTGTATTTTTACATACAAAGTGAGTTATATTGTATTTTCTAATAGATTGAGTTTTTATCTACTGTTTCAAAAGCTTTTCTTTATATTGCATTATTGTTATTGCTTTTATATTGAAATGAGTTGAGATTGAGTTGAGATGAGGTAAGTTGTTTCTTCAGTTCCAGTTCAAACTTATGTCATGTTTTAGATTTCCCCTTGAATGCTCTTACATTCCATGTACTGACACCATTTGGCCTGCATCTTTCATAATGTAGATAAAGGTAACCATGATCATCAACCAGCGCCTTGTTGATCCAGTTGAGTCCAGAGTTGTTTGGTGACCCTCCTTGCTTCCGAAATATCCTTCATTTATGTTTTATCATTTCACTTTTGTTATTAGGATGTCGTGGGTCTTGTCCCGATGTCCATCTCAGTTAGTTGAGGCTTAATATATAGGTAGGAAGTAGTAGTTCATGAGTCTTGTTCATTTCAGTTGTTATGATCTAGACTTTAGTTGCCCTTGAGGCCAGTTTGCATATTTTATTTCTAAAATATTCTGAGAGTATCTTTTGAGATATTGAGTTAAAGTTTAATTTTGAGTTCTTTAATGTTGAGTAAGTCTTTCGCTGAGTATTGAGCCAGGCCAAGGGTTCGCTTGGGGCATCAATGGTTCTTGAGTGCCGTCCCCGTCTAGGGTGTAGGTTCGGGGTGTGACAAACTTGGTATTAGAGCACAAAGTTCAATAGTCCTTGGGTGTTTATGAAGCCGTGTCTGTAGAGTCCTAGTTATTGGTGTGAAGCGCGCTACATCTATAATTAGGAGGCTACGACATTTAGGAACTATATCACTTTTTTCATAATCTTGCATGCGATAGAGCTTAACTCTATAAAGTTTCTTTCTAATTCGTGTTGGCGCGTATCTTTCAGATCATGCCTCCACGAAGAGATTTCCGAGGTCGTCCTGCTAGGAGGAACACTGATCCTTAGGATCAAGGGATCTCCAATGCATCAGAAGTGCAACCCCAAGGAGAGGTCACTAATGCTGAGTTCCGGGATGCTATCCGAATATTGAGTCAAGTGGTAAACAACCAAGTTGGACAACATGGAGGGGTTTGATAGGATGTGGCTGATATATCCAAGATTCGTGAGTTCTTAAGGATGAATCCTCTAGATTTCACCGGTTCAAGTGTCACTAAGGATCCGAAAAACTTTGTGGAATTATTGTAAAGAGTGTTTGAGGTGATGTATGTTGCTGATGTTGAGCGAGTGGTACTAGCTGCATACCAACTGAAAGGTATTGCTAGAGTCTGGTACGACAAATGGAAGAAGAGTAGAGCTGAGGGTGCACCAATTGTGAGATGGGCTTTGTTCGAAGAGGTCTTCATGGGGCGTTTCTTTCCCCATGAACTCAGAGAGGCAAATGTAAGGGAATTCCTCACTCTTAAGCATGAATCTTTGAGTGTGCATGAGTACATCCTCAAGTTTACTCAACTTTACCATTATGCTCCGAGAATGGTTGCTGACATGAGGACCAGGATGAGTTTGTTTGTTTCTAGATTGTCTCGTCAGTCAAGCAAAGAGGGTAAGGCTGCAATGTTGATAAGGGAAATGGACATAGAAAGGCTGATGATTCATGTGCAACTGGTTGAGGAAGATAAGCCGATGGATAGAGAAGAGTTCCAGAACAAGAAAACTAAGACGACGGGAAATAAGTTCGGGCAGCAGAAGAGCAATGCAAACCGGTCATCTTTTCAGCAAAAGCAAAATAGACCCGCTCCATCGTCTGCTAATGCACTTGCACCAAGGAGCATAAGTATGTTTAAGAATTAGAATTCTCAGAACTTTAGAGCTAGACCTGTACAGTCTCAAGGTAGTGTGGCACAAAGAGGTAATGGGACTTCTGCATGTACTAATGGTGGTAGGAACCACCCAGGAGCGTGTCTCTATGGCTCCACTGGTGCTTCTAGTGTGTGGTCATAATGGTCACTTCATGAGAGAGTGCCCAAAGAATAGGCAGTGACGTGGTAATGGGGGAAATCGTGCCCAATCTTCTTAAGTGGCTCCGCCAGACAAATTTGCACCTAGAGGAGCTACTTTAGGGGACAGGTAGAGGGGCAAACCATCTGTATGCTATCACCGGTCGCCAAGAGTAAGAGAATTCACTTGATGTTGTCACCGGTGTGATCAAAGTCTTTACTTTTGATTTATATGCATTGCTAGATCCAAGTGCGAGTCTATATTTTATGACTCAATATATAACTATGAGGTTTGATATTATTCCCGAACAACTTCTTGAGCTCTTTAGTGTTTCTACACCTGTTGGTGAGTTTATTTTAGCTGAGAGAGTTTATCGTGATTGTACCATTTCTGTCAATCACAAGGACACCATGGCTGACTTAGTCGAGTTAGACATGGTAGATTTTGATGTTATTCTAGGTATGGACTGGCTTCACGCTTGTTATGCCTCAGTTGATTGTAGGATCGAGTAGTTAAGTTTCAGTTTCCTAATTAGCCAGTTTTTGAGTGGAGGAGTAGGTCAGCAGTGCCTAAGGGTCATGTTATTTCGTACCTTAAGGCGAGAAAGTTAGTTTCCAAGGGGTACATCTATCACTTAGTCCAAGTTAATAACTAAAGTATTGAGACTCCACCTATTCAGTCAGTTCCAGTTGTGAGTGAATTTCCATAGGTCTTTCTAGATGATCTTCCCAGAGTCTCTCCTGAGAGAGAAATAGACTTTAGTGTAGATATTCTTCCTGATACTCATCCTATATCTATTCTGCCTTATAGAATGGTTCCAGCTGAGTTAAAAGAGTTAAAAGAGCAGTTGAAAAATCTTCTTGATAAAGGTTTCATTCGACCAAGTGTCTCACCTTGGGGTGTTCTGGTCTTATTTGTGAGGAAGAAAGATGGTTCTCTTAGGATGTATATTGATTACCGCCATTAAACAAGGTCACTATTAAGAATAAGTATCCCCTTCCAAGGATTTATGATCTTTTAGATCAACCTTGGGGTGGCATCTGTTTTTCTAAGATAGACCTCAGATCTGGATATCATCAGTTGAGAGTAACAGAGAGTAATATTCCAAAGACTGCATTCAGGGCCCGCTATGGTCATTATGAGTTTCTAGTCATGTCTTTTGGTTTGACTAATGCTCCTACATCGTTTATGAACCTCATGAATAGAGTTTTTAAGCCTTATATTAATATGTTTGTTATCGTATTCATCGATGACATTCTAATTTATTTGAGGAATGAGGAAGATCATGTTAGTCATCTTAGAGTAGTTCTCCAAACTCTAAAGGATAATGAGTTGTATGCTAAATTTTCCAAGTACAAAATTTGGCTTGATTATGTGGCATTCTTAGGCCACATTGTTTCTGGTGATGGGATTCGAGTTGACACAAAAGATTGAGGCAGTGCAGAACTAGCCTAGACCCATATCTCCAACTGATATTAGGAGTTTCCTGGATTGGCTGGTTATTATAGGAGGTTTGTCGAGGGTTTTTCATCTATTTCATCCCTATTGACTAAGTTGACTTAGAAGACAACAAAATTTCAATGGCCTGAAGCTTGTGAGAAGAGCTTTCATGAATTGAAAACTAGGTTGACTACTGTCCTAGTGTGACCTTACCAGAATGTACACAAGGTTTTGTGGTATATTGTGATACATCCAGAGTTGGACTAGGTTGTGTATTGATGGAGAATGGCAAGGTTATAACTTATGCCTCTAGACAACTTAAGATTCACGAGAAGAATTACCCAACCCATGATTTAGAGTTGGCTGCAGTAGTGTTTGCTTCGAAAATATGGCGTCACTATGTCTATGGTGTTCATATTGATGTGTTTACCGATCACAAGAGTCTTCAGTATGTGTTCAGTCAGAAAGAGCTTAATATCAGACATAAGAGGTGGTTGGAGTTACTCAAGGATTATGACATGAGCATTCACTATCACCCATGTAAGGCTAATATTGTAGCTGATCCTTTGAGTAGGTTGTCTATGTGTAGTAATTCCCATGTTGAGGAAGGAAAGAAAGAATTAGCCATAGATGTGCATAGACTTTCACTGTTAGGAGACCGGTTAATGGATTCCCATTAAAGAGGAGTGTTGGTGTATATGGGGCTGAATCATCACTAGTGTCCGAAGTGAAAGAAAAAAAAAGACCAAGATCTTGTTTTGCTTAAATTGAAGGCAAATGTTCATAACCAGAAAGTGATGGCTTTTGTACAAGGGGGAGATGGTGTATTAAGGTATCAAGGTAGATTGTGTGTACCAAAGGTGGATGAAATCCAAGAGAGGATCATGAAGGAAGCTCATAGCTCCAGATACTCTATCAATCTGGGTTCCACAAAGATGTATCGTGACTTGAGAGAAGTCTATTGGTGGAGTAGTATGAAGAGCTGTATTACAGAGTTCATTGCTAAGTGCCCAAATTGCCAACAAGTCAAGGCAGAGCCTTAGAGGCCAGTGGTATGGTTCAAAACATAGATCTTCCAGAATGGAAGTGGGAGATAATCAATATGGATTTCATTACTGGTTTACCGTGGTCTCGCAGGCAACATTATTTGATTTTGGTGATTATAGATCGAATGACTAAATCAACTCATTTCTTGCCAGTAAAGACTACATTTTCAACAGAAGATTATGCCAAGTTATATATTCAAGAGGTAGTCAGACTTCATGGAGTTCCGGTATCTATCGTTTCAGATAGAGGCGCGCAATTCACCACACAATTTTTGAACTCTTTCTAGAAGGGTTTGGGTTCGAAGGTGAACCTTAGTACTGTTTTTCATCCTCAGACTAATGGTCAAGGAGAGCACACATTTCAGACTTTAGAGGATGTGTAAAGGGCGTGTGTGATCAATTTCAAGGGTAATTGGGATGATCACTTACCTCTCATCCAGTTTGCTTACAACAACAATTTTCACTATAGCATCCAAATTGTTCCTTATGAAGCTCTTTATGGGAGAAGATGTAGATCTCCTATTGGATGGTTTGAGGTTGGTGAAGCTGGGGTTATAGGACCAGACTTGGTTCATCAAGTTATAGAGAAAGTAAAGACTATTCAAGAAAGGTTGAAAACATCGCAGAGTCGTAGAAATCCTATACCGATGTTAGGAGAAGAGACTTAGAGTTTGAGGTAGATGATTGTGTTTACTTGAAGGTTTCACCCATGAAGGGTGTTATGAGATTTGGTAAGAAGGGGAAACTCAGTCCCCGTTATATTGATCCTTATAGGATATCCAAAAGTATTGGCAATATAGCTTATGAGTTGGAGCTACCGTCAGAGTTAGCAGTAGTCTATTTGGTATTCCACATTTCAATATTGAAGAAGTGTATAGGCGATTCTTTGCTTATCATACCGACTGAAGATATTAGTATTAAGGACAACCTATCTTACGAGGAGATTCCCGTTAAGATTCTGGATCGTCAGGTACACAAGTTGAGAACCAAGGAGGTTGCATCAATAAAGGTTTTATGGAGGAACTAGTTTGTTGAGGAAGCTACATGGGAGGTTGAGAAGGATATGAAGAAGAGATACCCACATCTCTTTGAGTCCGGAGAAATTCCAAATCAAGGTACTAATTTTTTCTGGGTTTCTAAGTTGAAATGTTGTGTTAAATTGCATGTTGAGTGATTGAACTTGGTGTTAGATATTACCACCCTTAGTCTACTTAGAGTAATCTCATTCGAGGACGAATGTTTCCAAGGGGGAGATATTGTAACATCCCACCTTAGGAAGAGCTAAATATAGAAAGAACTAATTTGGAAAGAGCTAATTTGAGATTTGTTCAAGTTAAGCTTAAGATCTGTGTTTGGGTCAACTTAAAATGGCCATAACTTTCAGTACATGATGAGTTAGGTGGCCAATAAGATATCAAATGAACGGTCATGGAATCCTCTTCCCAACACCACTGAGCTTGCTAAATTTTGAGTTCAGATAAAGGAGATATGCCCGTTTGAAGTTAGCCTGTCTAGTTAAGGAAAGTTACCCGAATTAATGAGGGGTATTTTGGTCTTTTACTTACCCCATCAATTTAAAATGATTTTTCAGTAATATTTTGGGTCAAATCTGATTTGGGTAAGTTTTACAAATCGTAATTTACACTTAGGGTTTTGAAAGGAGTTCAAGAAGAGGAAAATAGGAGAAAAGGAAGAACGAACGAGATCTCTTGCGAATCGAGGGTTTGTTTCGTCAAATCGAGGTATGTAAGTTTTCATAGTGCTGGGTTCGTTCACCCACACACCAATCATGATTTACATATTCGAATTCATCCATAAAGATTGAAAGATTTAAGTTCTTGATGAGTGTTCTTGAAGTATTGCTTTCGTTCTTGAAATAGAATGGGTTCGATGAGTTCTTTAGATAATTGTATTGAGTTTGAGAGTTGTTTTTGAGTAGATTCTTGTGTACTTCTATTGGGTAATGGAATCTAAGGAAAATTTGAGAAATAAATCGATTCTAGACGAATTAGGATCAGAAAAGAAGAAGGAAAAATCATCGTTAAATTTGGGGGATGGCTGGGGCTGCGCGCCCCAACACTGCGCCAGATTAGTGTCTCTGAAGTTCAGGGTCTGGCGCCCCGCGCCGGCATTGCGCCAGGGTCACCTACCCCCACCCTTTTTTCATCGTTTGCTCCGTCTAAGTCCTTTTAAAGTATACCTTTACTCCCTATTGATTCTAACTACTCTAAACTACATCTAAACATCGAGAGATCATTCATAACATGAATCATAACCTTTGAATCCATAATTCAAATTCAAGGTAGAGTTACGAGTAAAGTCTTGAGTGTTCTTTCGAGTCTTTTGAGGAGTCTTTTACAATCTTTTAAAAACTTGTTTAAAGACTTGAGTACTTGAGTATGAGGACGAGTAGAGTTGAGTTTCATTTTTCAAAATGAATATATGGTAACTAAGTATTCCCAAGAATAAATGTTTTCACATTTAAGAAGAGGAAAAACACTGATTTCCAAATAAGTTCATGAGGAGTTTTGAGTACTATCTCTTTTAAGAGAAACCTTCTGTGTAATAATCTTAAAGTTGAGGATGAGGAAATGTTTTTTTAAACATTTGAGCTAAGTTATATTTTGGGAGTAGTATTGGACACCAATATGGGGGAGAGTTCAAACAACTCACAGCCCCCATAAAACATGTAGCCAACGTGGGTAGAAAGGGTCATACCTTTTAGATGATTGCTTATTGATTTTTAAGCAGCTTAGTGGATCCACTTAGTTGAGGAGTTCTATACCTCGGCAAGGTAGACGCTCTATCATTATATAGCTCAGAGTGATGGTTGTCTATTATAGAATCTCCCAGACAGAGTTTATTTTGTATTTTTACATACAAACTGGGTTATATTATATTTTCCAATACATTGAGTTGTTATCTACTGTTTCAAAATTTTTTCTTTATATCGCATCACTGTTATTGTTTTTATATTGAAATGAGTTGAGATTGAGTTGAGTCGAGACGAGGTAAGTTGTTTCTTCAGTTCCAGTTCAAGCTTATGTCATGTTTTAGATTTCCCCTTGTATGCTCGTACATTCCATGTACTAATTCCATTTGGCCTGCATATTTCATGATGCAGATACAGGTAATCAGGATTATCAACCAGCGCCTCATTGATCTAGTTGAGTTCTAGAGTTGTTTGGTGAGCCTCCTTGCTTCCAGAGGATCCCTCATTTATGATTTATAATTTTAGTTTTGTTATTAGGATGTCGTGGGTCTTGTCCTGATGTCCATCTCAGTTTGTAGAGGCTTTATAGAAAGATAGACAATAGTAGTTCATGAGTTTTGTTTATTTTAGTTGTTTTGTTCTAGACTTAAGTTGCCCTTGAGGCTAGTTTGAATGTTTTATTTCTAAAATATTCTGAGAGTATCTTTTGAGATATTGAGTTAAAGTTTACTATTGAGTTATTTTAATGTTGAGTAAGTCTTCCACTGAGTATTGAGCCAGGCCAAGGGTTCGCTTGGGGCCAACAATAGTTCTCGAGTGCCGGCCACATCCATGGTATAGGCTCGGGGCATGAAATTGTGTGTCCCCTAGGTGGATGAACTCCAAGAGAGGATCATGGAGGAAACTCATAGCTCCAGATACTCTATCTATCTGTGTTCCACAAAGATATATCGTGACTTGAGGGAAGTCTATCGGTGGAGTAGTATGAAGAGGTATATTGCGGATTTTTTTGCTAAGTGCCCGAATTACCAACAAGTCAAGGTAGAGCACCAAAAGCCCGGTGGTATGACTCAGAATATAGATCTTCTGAAATGGAAGTGGGAGATGATCAATATGGATTTAATTATTGGTTTTCCGTGGTCTCGTAGGCAGCATGATTCGATTTGTGTGATTGTAGATTGGATGACTAAGTCATCCCACTTTTTGTCGGTAAGGACTACCTATTCAACAGAAGATTATTAAAGATTATATATTCAAGAGGTAGTCAGACTTCATGGAGTTCCGGTGTCCATCATTTCAGATAAATGAGCACAATACAACTCCCAATTCTGGAAGTCTTTCCTGAAACATTTGGGTTCGAATGTGAACCTTAGTACTGCTTTCCATCCTCAGACTGATGGTCAAGCAGAGCGCACAATTCAGACTTTAGAGGATATGTTGAGGGCATGTGTGATCGATTTCAAGGGTAATTTGGGTGATCACTTACCTCTCATTAAGTTTGCTTACAATAACAGTTATCACTCTATCATCTACATGGCTCCTTATGAGGCTTTTTATGGGAGAAGATATAGATCTACTATTGGATGGTGTGAGGTTGGTGAAGCTGGGTTGATAGGACCAAGCTTAGTTCATCAAGCTATGAAGAAAGTGAAGATCATTCAAGAAAGGTTGAAAATAGCGCAAAGTCGTTAGAAATCCTATACTGATGTTAGGAGAAGAGACTTAGAGTTTGAGGTGGACGATTGGGTCTATTAGAAGGTTTCACCCATGAAGGGTGTTATGAGATTTGGAAAGAAAGGGAAGGTTAGTCCCCAGTATATTGGTCCTTACAGGATATCCAAGAGGATCAACAATGTAGCTTATGAGTTGGAGCTACCGTAAGAGTTAGTAGTAGTCCATCCGATATTTCACATTTCAATATTGAAGAAGTGTATGGACGATCCTTCACTTATAGTACCTACTAAAAGTATTGGTTTTAAGGACAACTTATCTTATGAGGAGATCCCCGTTGAGATACTTGATCGTCAAGTTCACAAGTTGAGAACCAAAGAGGTAGTATTAGTCATGGTCTTATGAAGGAATCAGTTAGTTGAGAATGCTACTTGGGAGACTGAGGAGGATATGAAGAAGAGATACCCACATCTCTTCCCTTCTGAAAAAATTCCAGACCAAGGTAATTGTAACACTTCAAAAAAAATAAGACCTGGAACTTTGCAGTAGAAAACAATAGAAATTGGTGAACCACGGTAGGGTTCACGAACCATGAAAGGAACCACGGTCCATCGAACTGCCTGTGGTTCACACCCAGTTCAGAAGTGGTGGACCACAGAGTCCTTCACGGGCCATGGACCACCACACGAGCTATGGGGAGGCTCGTGAAAATGAGACAGAACCTCCTAAGCTTAGGAATCAGACCACGGAGCCCTCCACGGGCTGTGGTCTTGATGACGGGCCGTGAGAGGGTTCGTGAACTTGAGCCAACAGACCACAACCCAAGTGAAGAACCACGGTGACCTTCATGGTCCGTGGTCCTTTACATGGGCAGTGGTAGGGCTTATGGTTAACCTCCCCCAAGAACCAGTAGCCACTGGCCAACAGACCACGACCTATACGACGGACCGTGGTCCTTGCGACGGTCCGTCATTTCGTCCGTGGTCAGTCTCTGTCAGCTTTTAAGTCAGGTCATTTTGGTCTTTCCCCCTATGCATTGGGCATTTAAACTTTTTCGTTTTACACCTAAACTATGTTGTTTTGATTAGTTTGAGCCTAATATTCTAATCAGAACCTACCCTAATCGATTAATCACCACAAAATAGAACGAAGAGAAGATTAAGAGGCATCAGATTTCTCAATTTTTGATATCATGTTTAGACCCAGGGTTTTAAAACCTTGGAGAATTGTTGTGAATTAGCTGTTATAGTGTTCCTAATCAGATTATCATGTTTTCATAAATTCGTTGTTTAGTTCCTCGCATGAAACCCAGGACCCTAGTTGTGTAGATTCTCTTAGTTCAGAAATTACACTTGCTAGGTCAGTTAAACAGATAAACATGCCCCAGTTTTCGAATGTTACATTGTTAGTTCCTAAATGTTGTATTCTCAGATTTGCATGTCAGAACATTGAGCTATCCAGTATTTCTTTTATGTTGTGGTTTACACATTTCTAGTTGGGAGTAGACTTAGCACTGAGTTGGACTAGGGTTCAACTTACCTTCATAGTCCCAGAACTACATGCCCCCGTAGGATTATAAGTCCCCTCTGTTGGGCATCAAATTTAGTGATCACGCCAGTCATGCCTTTATACCCCTAGCAGGGTATATTGGGTCCTCTCGATGGGGAATATACATCGGACTCCATGTTTTGCTCACTTGGTTTTATGTTGGTTAATAGTAGCTCCCACAGTCAAACTTTAGTGCATTTGACCAGGTTTTCAGTTATACTTCAGCATTCAGTCTTAGTATGTCATGTTCAGGATTAGTACTTGGTCATTTCCCTTAGCTCAGTCTTTAGTATATTTCAGCATTTCCATTCAGTTTCAGATTATATCATTGCTCAGTATGCTTTGTTCATTTTATGTATTTTGTTTAGCTATATTCTATATCCTGCATGCTTAGTACATTCCAAGTACTGACGCATACTTTGCGCTACATCCTTTCATGATGTAGGTTCAGGTATTCAGCATCCATATCACGCATAGATCGGTTTCCGATCCGCACCTCAACAACTTTAGTGGTGAGTCCTCATACTTCGAGGACAATATACATGTTTTTCGTATTCAGTCTTTCATTTCAGTTTCAATTTTGCTAGGGTTAGCTGGGGGCATGTCCCATCAACTTTAGTCAGTAGAGGCTTTTTCAAACATAGTCTTAGACTCAGCTTTAGTTTTGAGTGATTGTTCAGTATCACTAAACTCATAGTACTTTATTTATGTTTAGATCAGTATTGAGTATTCCCCATCTTTTAGTTAATTATTGTTTTAAAGCTTTTGCATAGTATGCTTTTATTCAGTTCTCTTTTAGTATGCTTATGATATGCCATACACAGGATTAGCTCGGGGTCACTCGTGATCCTACATCTCGTATTACAACAAGGGGGTAGCCTCGAAGCGTGACAATAATGAATTTTTGGAAAACACTTTTTAAATTGATATGCTATGTTGTGTTATATTGCATGTTGGGTGTTTGAGCTGGGTATTAGATGTTGCCACCCTTAGTTCTACTTAGAGTAATGTCATTCATTGACGAATGTTCTCGATATTGTAACACCTCTGTCTTAGAAAGATCTAATTTTAGAAATAAAAAAATTTGGAAAGAGATAAATAGAAAATTTTGCAAGTTAGCCTTAAATTGTGAGTTCTGGGTCAACTTTAAATGATCATAAATTTCAGCATAGGATGATTTAGGTGGCCTATAAGGTATCAAATGAAAGATCTGTGAGTCCTCTTTCCAACGCCACCGAGTTTGCTAAATTTTGAGTTTGGATGAGGGAGATATCCCCGTTTGAGTTCAACCTGTCCGATTAAGGAAATTCATCCGAATTAAGGAAGGGTATTTTGGTCTTTTCCTTACCCTACTAGCCTAACTCGTTTTTAGTAATATTTTAGGGTCTAAACTGACTTAGATCAGTTTTCACAATTCTAAAATATGCGTAGGGTTTTAGAGAAAAGTTTAAGAGGAGAAAGAAAGGAGAAGATTCAAGTGTTCAAGATTTTCTTGCAATCGTCGAGGGATTTTGCCAAGGATTCGATCCTAACGAGGTATGTAAGTTTTCATTGTATGAGTTCATTCACCTACATGCCAATCATGAATTTCTTTTACAAATTTCATCCATAGGATTGGGTATATTGAGTTCTTGATGAGTTTCTTGAAGTTTGTGTTTCATTCTTTAAATTTGAGGTTTCGTTGAGTTCTTGCGATGAGGTTCTAGTGTTTGAGTACTGTTCTTGAGTAATTTAGAGTGGATTTCATTTTAATTATGTAGGGTCTAAGAATCCAAAAGAGTTTGAGGGAAATCCTTCGATTCTAGGGGAGTTAGCCATGAAATTGAAGTAAGAAAATTCATCGAAAATATGGGTAAGAGGTGGGGCGCTGCGCCACTCAGTGCACCCCAAACCACCTTCTGTAGTTTAGGGGCTGGCGCCTCGCACGACTTAGTGTGCCAGGGTCGCCAAGTCCCCGTCCTTCTTTCCGTGTGAGTTCCCCCGAATTGTACCTATGTTCTCTACTTGATATCCACACTTAAAATCTTCATTAATTCTTGAGAGATCATGCATATCCAAGTCATAACTCTTAAATTCATAATTCTAATTCAAGATAGACTTAAAAGTAAAGTCTGAGGAAGTTCATTTGAGTCAATTGAGAAGTCTTTTTGTGAACTTTTCAAACTTGTTTTAAGACTAGGGTACTTGAGTATGAGGATGAGGAGAGTTGAGTTTCATATTTTCAAAATGAATATACAGGGACTAAGTATTCCCAAGAGTAAATGTTATACATTTAAAATTAGAGGAAACTTTGATTCCCAAATGAGTTTATGAGGAGTTTTGAGTACTATCTCTTTTAGGAGAACCCTTTTGAGTAGTATTGAGCACCGATATGGAGACGAGTTTAGACAATTCAACGTCCTTATAAACTATGTATGCCAACGTGGGTAGAAAAGGGTCATACTTTTTAGATGATTCCTTATTGCTTTTTAGCATAGCTTAGTGGATCCACTTAGTTGAGGATGTTTTATACTACGACAATGTATAAGACAGTTCTGCCAGTGTGGGCGAGATGATGTATCATCACATAACTCATAGTGATGGTTGTCGGTTAGAGAATCTCTCAAATTAGAGTAAAGGATTATTATTGTATTTTCAAATACATTTAGTTTTTATCTATTGTTTTTGAATGCTTTTATAAATTGCATCCTTATTGTTGTTTTAAACTGTATTGAGTTGAGTATCCATGAGTTGAGGTTGACTTGAACGGAGATGAGGTGAGTATGTTTCATTCTTTCCAAGTTCAAGCATTTATGTTATGTTCAGTGTTCCCCTTACATGCTCATACATTCAATGTAATAATGCCTTTTGGCCTGCATCGTTTCATGATGCAGATACAGGTAACCAGGGTCATCAACAGGTGCTTCGTTGATACCACTTGCAGTTCGAGTTAGCTTTGGTGAGCTTCCTTGCTTCTAGAAGATTCCATTTATATCTTTCAGTTTTGTTAGGATGCCGTGGGTCTTGTCCCGACTTTCATCTTTGTTATTAGAGGCTTCATAGATAGATAGTAGTGTTTTGATTAGTATTTTTAATTTCCAGTGTTAATGTTTGAGACTTGACTTGTCTTATTTGGCCAGTTGAATGTTATTATATATTTTTGAGTTTATTTATCTTAAGACTAATAAGTAAAGTTTTACTTTTGAGTTCTTATGTTGTTGAGTAAGGCTTCCGCTGAGAGTTGAGTCAGGCCAAGGGTTCGCTTGGGGCCAGTAATGGTTCTCGAGTGCCGGCCACGTCTAGGGTGTACGATCGGGGTGTGACAGAGGAGAAGCACAAATTATCAAATCTCCTAGAATATGACTTTTGGGGGAAGTTAATAGTCATGGGTTAGGGTTATGCGATGAGGAAAAGGATAAAATACCCCTCCTAAAACATGAAATGAAGAAAAGACTTAAATAATTTCAGAGCATATCTCAACTGGAGCCTACTTCGCGTGACCCTTATAGTAACATTGACTTTCCCACGCGGCTGCACGAATGTTGTTCACTTCATGCGGCGGATCATGCAGAAATCTGTATTTCTTAACAAAATGGGCAGAACTTTTAGCATATAACTTAGATTGACGAATGGTCTAAGACGTTGGAATAAGGGCTTCACAACCTTTATTTTTCTTCGTATTATGACACAAAATCTTAATACTCTAGGAATCCTTTATGGCCTTAATTCACGTCCAAAGATCTCCCCCAAAAAAGAAATTATTTTAAATACATATCTAACACTAGAAATCATCATATTTGAAGTCTTTATGTATTTAAAGAACATCTCAGATCATAGTTTGTAGTTTTGGGGCATTACATTATTGATGTAAATACAATCATAAATACTCATTAAATACACTCAATTCTATATACAAATACAGTTGTATATAAATATAGGTTGAATAGATAATATACCATTTTTAATACAAACACAAATACATTCAAAATAGTATGAAAATGCAAACATACAATCATTTCTTAGTAATAAATAAACCATTATACAAATAAAATGACATGATAACATTTGACCTTTCAACTTAGAATTCAAATATTTTAGCAAGTGAATAGTGCCTATTACAACCTTTATTGTTATTTTATCCTTGTATACCTATCTTTACATTGCCTCTTTTTAGTTATGGTTTGAAATAATCAAATGTTTGTCCTCTTTGAAGACTTCAATTAGTTTACCGAAAGTTGATAGCTCCAGTGTAGCATATCAACCATATATATCACATGTATATTATGTGGGTAATCAAGTTGTACTAGTTCACCTTGAATAACACTTTCTCCTAATATAGTGTACTATGTTTCCATTTCTTTATCTGTTGTAGTTATACACAGTTAGCAAGAGATAAATAAATTAGATTGAAATCAACATACTAGCCAAGAAGGTAAAAAAACTTGTTGATTTAGGATTAAGCAACATCAAAGTAAAATGTACATAAACAATTGACCTATATAAGAAACTGTTCTAATTTCATCATTAACCTCTGAAAACAAATTTTTTAAAAAGTATTATAGTCATATATAGAAGCTATTATACAAGCTCCCTCTCAAATTTCTTCATCCATTAAAAAATTCTTCAATCACCATCCCCTTCTTCCTCAACAACCTCGAACATTGATTGAAGAAGAGGAATCTTAAAAGTCAATGTTCGAGGTTGATGAGGAAGATGGGGATGATTATAAAGAAGTTTTTAATCAATGGAAAAATTGAGGAGGAAGCTTGTGTAATACCTTCTATACATGGATTCCTCTTTTTATCTTATAATACTTGAAAAAATATTTTGCTTTTGTTTTCAGAGGTTAAAGATGAAATTAGAATGGTTTCTTGTTTATGTGAATAGTTTATGTACATTTTACTTTAATTTTGTTTAATCCTAATTCAGCTAGGTGTTTGACTTCACGGATAGCATGTTGATTTTCATCTGATTAATTCATCTCATACAAATTGTGTATAACTACAATAGATTAGGTAATGGAAAGTACTCTGTATTAGGAGAAAGCGTTATTCAAGAAAATAAAATGTATAGATTTATTAAACCTTACCATGGAAGTTGTGTGTGACTTTTTAATAACAATTTCATAATACAGGTTGTCTCCATTGAAGTTCAAGAAAGGAATCATTTTTTCTTCTTTATACCATCTTCTTGAGTTCCACTAGCATCTTCTTTGTGCTCCTCTACAACAAAATTGATATAAGTATAACAACTAATGTACAACTTGATTCCTACATGGAGCGATGGAATACTTTATGCCAAAAGTTCTAAAAGTTATATGACCATATAAATTTTATAATATGTTTATATTCATCAGTTTCAAAAGTGATGTTCATATTTCTTTTTTTTTTTAATTATATTGCTATTCAAAATTTATCACACAAATTAAACCTGGGAAGTTATCACTTATTTTTAGGACAGGTTAAGGATGCTACTTATAGGTTAATAACCCATTTATATACAAGTATCAAACTACCCTGAAGATCAAGTTGTTAATTATTATAAAAAATATCGAAAACTTGATGTAAGCCAATTTGGACATTATTTGAAATCAGTAATTTAAATCACATTGATTTGAAGTTGAAGTTTTGTTTGAGCATGTAATTTGAATCTCTTTAATTATACCTTTAGTTCTAGAATTATGAAAATCCCACAATTGAGAATGCTATCAAAATTTTGTCAATTCATATACAATCTTACCAAATGAACAAACATATTGGAATATCCTAAGTTGGCACATTGATAAATCGCATACCTGATGACACCTTCGCTAGCTTAGTTTTTTTGTATTAAATTGCACTACTTGAATAGGAAGGATCAATGTTTTCTTCCTCAGTATCCATTTTTCTAGTTCTCTTTGATTTCCTTAAAGAAGGTTCAATCTCCTCTTCAGGGTTACTGAGTTCTCTATAAACAAATTTCCTCTCACCAATAATGTTTCTACAATATTTCTGTTTATTGTTATACACATAACACTGATTTCTCAATGAGTAAAAATAGCAAAGCATCGTCTTGCTTCAGTTGGTGATGCACCACAAACTGTGGCCACTCTCCTTCACATATGAAGTAATTACTGCACGTTTTTTCACTACCTTCACTTCCCACGACAATCCAACTTTACTTCTTTAATGTAAACCAGCCTTGCTCAACATTTTCTTATTTTCTTTGATGAAACATGCTGACAAATTGAATTTAGCAAACGAAACTCATGAGTTGGAACAAATAATTTTATTATGGCTCGTTTGGACATGGAAGTCTTTTTTGTAAAAAGAAAAATATTCTCAAAACATTATTTGTTTTTCCAAAAGGGGTAGAAGAATGGGTAATGGGATGTTATTACAAACTAGTGAATTTAATTTTTACAAAAATGGTAAAGTTCAGGTAACCAACCAATTGAGTTACTAAGCATTCCTTCAAATTATTGTTTGGTTATACATCTGAATAACTTTTTTGTTAGTTTTTCAGGTAAAGTTTCAATTAAATCTCTATCCAAATGCTTTAGACTATAAAAATAATAAGAGATATAAAAACTTACCATTTAGCATAAAAGTCTCTCTAGATTGTAAAAGCTTGTTAAATGCAGACTTATTGGGATCAGTTAGTATTTTTTTTCTGTATTAGTTTTGCAAGAGGAAGTGATGAAATTTAAAAGGAAATTTTTGAGCTTCTTTGTTGTTTCAACAACAATTTATATTTCTTTCTCTTGTGTTTTGACACTAGACATGCACACATAGGCATACATATATAGATACTAAGCACTTCCTGGAGAAGATTTGGAATAGTCTAAAGTAGAAAATATTTAAATTAAGATAGAATACAACACATTAACTTTTACAAGAAAAGTGACAAGTTGTAAATTTCACGTGACACACGTAAGTTCTGTGAGACTTATTTAATTTCAAAATTTGGTTGAGTTTTGTTGTAAATTTCACGTGACACACGCAAGTTGTGGAGGTCATCACAAATCTCCACAATTAAAATGTCAGAAAAAATTGTATAGAGGGTTGAAAAATACACCACAAAATGGTCTTTTAGTGGGGGTTCTTATAACCCCACAGATAAGGTATGGCAATGTAGCTTACTTTTTGTTGTGTGAAAAGAAAATGCGGCAAGCTGTAAATTTTACGTGATACACGCATGTTGCGTGAAACTTACTTTATTTTACAATTTAGTGAATATAAATTTTACACTTTTGAGTTCATTAATATATAAAATTAAAAAAATGGTCACACTATTTGTGAGGCACGACATTAATTTTTTTCTTCTCAACATATTAATATATTCTTTTTACATGCTCATCCACACTTTTGTAGTACACTTTTACACATACATAAATTGATAGTGGCATTTTGATTCTCAAGGCACGTTTTTTTATTTAAAGGATATATCTCACAATATGGAGGGGTCTTATGACCCCCACCTTGAATATTTACTAATTTCAACATTACAAAGAGGGAGATATTCTGCAAAAACCTCCAAGTATCAAGCCAAAAGACCATTAGATCTAAAGCTAGCAAATGTAGTGACTAACTATCCTATGTACAACAAAAGAATGGGAAGGACTACTTAAAATAATAATTTTCTAGTGGCCCTTCTTAGGAAATCATAGTGGCTCAAACAACAAGCTTGAGTATCTTTTAGCCCTTATTTGGGTAAAATCAAAACCTCAAAAGATAATAGAAAAAACAAATTGGATACATGAATTATAACTATGTAAGGTTATGTCATGATCCAAAAATCAGGGTCATGATGACACCTACTAAACTCAAAAGTAGGTAAGCCAACTCATTGCCCAGAACCATCGGTATCGTACATAGAAAGTGGAATAGATAGAAAGATGCAAAATAAATAGTCCAAGAAAGACCAACTGAAATAAAGAAACAATATATATAAACAACCATCGAACAAGGAGAAAAGTACAAAGATATATCCTACAATCTGGTGGATGCCAGTGCAAAGTTACTTCAAAAGGAGAGTACCTATTCGACATAAACAACAAATATGCAGGCTATCTCGAAATATAAAAGACTACAAAAAACTATGTACAGATAAAGATGAGTTAACTTTGATCACCAAAAATCTCACCCTCGATCTCCAAGATATTAGCAACAACAACACGAGAATTACCGCTAGTGACTAGAGCTCAAATCTAAATCAGGGAAATAGTTGAGAGTGCAGTATGAATACTAAAAAAATAGGTACTTAGTCGGCATCATAGACCGGCCCAACTTGTGATTGCAATAACAACATAAGAAATGAGTATAACAAGGTAATAGAACAACAATAGGTCATAACTAGACATGCAACGAAGTAATGTTACTATAACAATTATTGAAAGTAGTAATTGCAATCTAAACCTAACCGAACACCATAAGCCTAAAAGGAACGTAAAAAGATATAAAATGATAAAATATACAAACAATAACCCGAACGTACTCCCATAAGCCCAACATGTACACTCAAAGGTTATACAACAAGGCAAAATTTTGAAATAAACACCAACACATCAAACCTGGTATCTACTAAAATCTTACGTTGGAATAGATATCCTGATCAGATTAATCTTATGTTGGAATAGCTAGTCCTTCCGGAACTTACATCGGAAAGCCTTGATATAACCTAACATGTCCTAGAATCCTACTAGGGAAAGCTAGTCCTTCATGGAATCTTACATAACAAAGACTTATAAGAAACCAATAGTCCCCTGAATGTTACATATGAGAGGACAGTCTCACCTCAAAATCATTACGTTGGAATGAACACACACAAACACCTAGCATCTCCCGGAAACTCAAATCAAAGAGGCTGATCACACACCAAAATCTTACATTGGAATGACCACAAACTAACACCTAGAAGCTGATAACGTTCAAATATACTTCTTGAAAAGAAATATAAACGATTGTATGCAATATATTTACCCAACTATGAGTCGGAGTTGATCCCACAGAAAATATGAAAGAATATTGTCAATAGCAAATATTTAACTCGATAGTCATTATATAAAAATGGGGGATTTAAATTGAAATAAAATAAAAACAATAAAAATATATTATTTTAATAAATTTAATCCATTAAGCTGTCTGCTTGATTTCCTTCTTCAATCTTCCATCTTTAATTCGTTTTAGCTCCAAACTTCTTCATTTTTCCACCAATTTAATCTTACAAATAAAATATACCATTTAACACAATTCATAAACTTCATGCTCAAAAAGGAAAAATATAAATAATAAATGTGAGGAAATAATGATTAAAAAATATGTATTTTTAGCCTCACATCAACACCCCACACTTTAACTTTTGTTCGTCCTTGAGCAAACATTAAAAGTCATCCCAAAAAATCATACTAGCAATGTCATTACTTTGGTTAATACAAACAATTAGGCCATATACCAATTTTAAAATATCACGTACACTTCTCAATCATTATGCAAGACATCCAAATAAATAACAAACCTTTAACCTCCTAACCTCAAAGAAGGACTTTGAACTCATCAAATTTAAGTTTGTTCACCTACTCTCATCAAAGAAAGATAATAAAATCACCTATCTATCATGAAACAAGTGCCCTCACAAGAAGAAATAGTCCACACACTCAAATCAAAAGCTTGAATATAAATTAAGGACTTAGCATCAAAGAACACTCTCACACTCACAATGAAAATTCACATGTATGCACAAAGAACCATAGGCTTACCCATTATGTACATCTCCACTAATTAAGCATGCTTGAATAGAATCAAATAGGACTTTAACGGGTTGTAATGTAGGTTAGAGGACGGGTAGGAAAACTATATAATAGTGACTTATACTTCCTTAAGCACTTTGCAATTTTAGACTTCATCACCCATTATTTTCTTCTCTTTATTTTCAGCCCTCTCTTCAACAATTATTTCACAAGGAATTCTCATCATCTCAAGAATGATTCGATCATTTTTTTTTTTTAATTTTTTTTTTTATAGTTTTCCTTGATAATTGCCACCCTCAACTTACTTATTTTACATGCGTTAAGGTGCACGATGTCCTTGGAAGGACTAGGGTCATCATCAAGGTAGCTTTTTTTTTCGTGTCACATTCTCTTTTTTTTTTTTCTTATTACATTCTTTCAAAGAGGGTTTTTAAGCACTTTGTAGCTATCATTGATTACCTTTTCACTCAACCATCCCTTTTTCTTAGAATTGATAATTAGATCAATTCTATGCTATAATGCTCAAGGAAGCAAGGTGCAAAAACTAGGGATTCAACAAAATAGTTTAGGGAAAAATATGGCTACCAAAAAAAAAGCTACCGACTCAAAAGGGCTAACTAGTGATAAAATATCTGAAAAGGCTAAAATTTACCAGACAAATCAAAGAAAGCCTATTATCATCTCTTAAACAAAGCAACACTTTTTATTTCGCTTCAATAACATGCATGGCAAGTTCTAGACTAAGATGCAAAACATGGAATAAACAAAATCTCACCACACATGGCACAAGTATCAATCAAAATGGATCAATTCCACTTCTAAGAGAGACAGGATCATAACAGACTACAAAATAAAATAAGTTATATACAAAGTCACCATCCATGAGTTTAGATGTCAAAAAGTTTGCAATTTCACTAGCAATCAAGCATTCACAAAAAAGTACTACTCAAATTTAGGCCCAAATAGTAAGTATCACATAACTCAAAAGGGTCTTTTCTTTTCTCTCCAAAAAAATAAAAATAAAAATAAAATTTATTCCTAAAAAAAATAAAAAACACTCGGTTCAAAGGGACTATCCTCAGGAAAAGAACCAAAAACAAAAGCCAAGGAACCCATCCTAAAAAAAAAAACTCAATAAAACGGTAAAAACTAAGAATTCATTCCTCCACCCCACACTTAAAAAGATGCTATATCCCCAAATCATTAAATAAAATTTAAAACAAGGGTTAGGAAAACTCCCTGAGGCCTTTAGGCCTAGCTAGAAGCATGTTCTCTTAATTTTTATCAAGGGTCGTCACTCCACACTTTAGCTCAAACATGTTCCTTTTTTTTTTTGGGTACTCAGACTTCCCCTAATCTGCAAAAACAAGAAAACAAAAAAAAGTGATACTAATAAAATAAAATAAAAATAAAATAAAATAAGAAGTTACACTACTAATTGATTTGCCTCCCAATAAGCGCTTAATATAACGTCGCGGCACGACACCATCAATTTTACTATTTTTCCTTCCACTTTGAAGATATGAATTGCACCCCTAATTTTACTTCAATTTTTCTATTACGCGCAAGGGGTGGTGGTACAAAAATAAAGGTCCCAAGCAATAGATATCACATTGTGCACTTCTTGGATCCTAAGTGAGGAATGCAATTCTCTGATATTGGAACAATAAATTCAAGAATATAGACACAATTTTCCTCCTCCATACACTCTTCTATAGGCTCAGATGGCTCGATTAATTTCTCATCATCTAAACATAATGTGGAAAAATGATTGGAATGAGGTCCAATGCGCCCTAACTTATGAATTATTTTATTATTTACACCCTCATATTTACACAAACTAGAGTTTTTAAAAGTAATATTATCTACTTCATTACATAACTCTAGTGCACTCTTCTCAACAATGACAACATCAATAAAAGTATGATCAAGCAATTGGCCTTCAACTTTTAGCTCTTCAAGTTGACTTATAAGTATTTTTACTTCCTCACACATCTTATTACTAAATTGTTGGGTGTCATATGATTTAATCTTTTCACTCAACTCAAAATTTACTTTCTCGAGACGCCAATAATAGGTATCTTCATCAATCATGCACTTAAATATTGATTTATAGCAAAGTATTAAAAAATCTTCTATGTCCCTCACACAACTTATTTTGTTGAGAAAAAAATTAGCTTATAAGAATTCATAATATCAGAAGTACAAAAATTGCAAGAACACTTAACACTACATACTTTTTCAGATGACATCTCAAGAAGAGTAAACATATAATAAAGAAAAGTAGATTAAAAAAAAAGAAAAAAAAGAAGGACTACAAGTCAAAATAAATACTAAAGACAATTTCTAAGTCACATTCCCCGGCAGCGGCGCCATTCTTGATAACGTTCAAATATACTTCTTGAAAAGAAATATAAACGATCATATGCAATATATTTACCCAACTATGAGTCGGGGTCGATCCCACAGAGAATATGAAAGAATATTGTCAATGGCAAATATTTAACTCGATAGTCGTTATATAAAAATAGGGGGATTTAAATTGAAATAAAATAAAAACAATAAAAAGATAACTTTGAACTAAGTATTTATTTATATTCAGATTATTAAAAGTAACTAGGAATGTGTTCCCCATAATCTCATAACGCAGTAATCCTAATAATAGTAATCCTTTTCTAGTGTATTACATGCAAAATGATAAGTTAGGTATCTATAAATCCTTGGTCCGGCATCTAGAGAATTTCACCCCGCACCTTAGTCCGGCTATGTGTGTATAATTTACTAACCCTTACCCTTACCTCAAATTAGACATCATAATCGATGTTTGACTTAATTATTACTTCTCACCAATCGACACTAGACTATTAGATAGTATCACACTAAATCTATGTTGATAATTCTTTTCTTGTTGATTACCTCCTTGGTCCGGCAAGTAGCAACAAGGCGAGTTCTAACGTTGGCCACCGTTAAAAAGACTTCTAGACGAAAGAATTATCAATGCATGCTTCAACACTATTCACAAATTACTTAGTTATTATTCATAC
>JAJOOF010008198.1:0-24706 GCA_029582545.1 Solanum lignicaule | reverse complement strand
AATATGATCATAATCAAGTTAATCTAGGTCTACAAGATTCATCATGATCAATTCATGTCTAGGTGATCTAATCTAAGGCAATTAAACAAGAGGATCATCAATCCTAAAAGATCACATCTAACCCCTCAATTTGCCTCTTTATGAGATAACCCTAGATCATGTAAATTTCATCTTAGATTCATAGGTTAACCAAGAATACATGTAGAATTATACTTAGATCATGCAATTACATCATAATCAACTTCTATTCATTCAATTGAATCAACTTCTAATCACATTCATATTGTAGAGAAAATCCCTAGCTAGGGTTAGGGGAAAACTCATGGATTCTTTGGAATTCAATTTAAAATCATCTTAAATCAGTAATATCATCCATAACAAACGTAAATCAATCTTTTAGAACAACTTTGAAAGGAATCCATGGGGTTGAGTTGAAACCCTAGCTTTTGAAGATCTCTAGAATTCAATTGAAAGCTTTCAAGAGGGCTCCATGGGTGATAGCTACCCATGGATGAAAACCACCATACCTTAGGTGTAGAAACCCACGAAAATACTAAGAGAAAGCCTCCATCTTCAAGCCCCTAGGTTGATTTCTTCATTGGTCTTCAATGGTGTTCTTGTAGAGAAGACTTTGGGAGGGAAAGGGGATTTGAGTTTTGATTTGGGATCTGACTTGTGGTGAATTAATGGATTAGTTTAGGGACTTATAAGTTTATATAGGTCGTTAATTAACCACCTAACCGACCTCCCTTAACCCCCACTTAATTAACTAATCAATTAACTAACGCCTAACTCGAAACAAAACTTCCAACACACAGCCCAACCTACAGACAACCTTCCACGGACCGTAGACCAATCTACTGGCCGTGGTTGGCTTCCGTGGTTTGGGACTGTGGCTTTAAATGCTACAGGCCCAAGGAGAAACTAAGTATGGACTCACGAGGTCCATCCACGGACCGTGGTATGGTCTACGAGGCGTGGTTTGCCTCCGTAGATCACCACCAAAAGAAACAGACCATGCTGTCCAGGCAGCTTTGAGGGACTGTTTTGGGGTCCTCCTCAAGGACCCCTCGAGTGGTCTTTGGGGAGTCGTACCCGGACTTTTAACCCCTAAACATGTCCATCTAAGTATGAGAGTCACTTCTACAAGTTTTCACCCTCAAACAACACTCCAAACTTCAACGACAAGACCCCTCACTAGTTCAAATGACTAGTTTCCGGACGTTATAGTCGTTTCTTGACGTCTGACCTCCAATCTCCTCAAACTAACTTCAAAAGACATTTTTCATCATTTAAAAAAGTTTCCAACTATAAACTAACATGTGAGGCTCTAGTTCAACCTACTAGATTTAGTCAAGCCTTAGCTAGGCCTTACTAGGTTTTACGGGGTGTTACATTTATCTTCTGTGAAATCAACCTCACTGGTATCTTTGCTCACGTCCACCTTATCTTCTTGACTTTGATGTGATATTAATGAGTGTAATTTTTCCATAGGAGTTGATTTTGCACTGCATAATACAACTGCTGACTTCTTATGCCTTTCTGTTATTGATGTAGCAGGTTGAAAGGCCTCTTCAAATGGATATCCTCCTTCAAAGTTTGAACCTGCAATTTGAAGGGGTGTTTGAAATTTTGCCTCTGCCAACTCCTTCAAAAGTAATTTTTTCCCCCTTCTTTCTAACTTGACACCACCAGGACCATATTCACCGATTCCCTTTGAGTATGTTGCTCGACTGCAGGTGCAATGGCCAATTGTTTCGTATCCTCTTCAATATCATCCTTTGCTCTATCTTGTTGTTGTTTACCACTTTTATGTGCACCCCTTATTTCCCCATTGTGATGTGTTGTTGATCTATTAGTATTATTTTTCTCTGTATTGCTATTACAACTGCTTGCTTTGTCCTTTCCTTTTCATTGATACTTCGCAAAAGCATGTGTTATCCACTCCTTCCTTGAAGAATAATGGTTCCCCTTATTCATCTTCCCTTGACCCCTGACTTCACTAAATAAATCATTTTCGTTTCTGTCATTCCCTCCGGTAGATTCCTCAAACTGCTCCTTTTCATTCTTCCCAGATAATGCATCAAAGGCATTTTTAGTATTAATGTCTTTATCTGTTATATTTTGATCACCTAATTCCTTATCAGACTTATTATTGGTTTCCAGTATCTCCGTACTACTCATCTCTTTCTTGTTGCGAATTCGGTGCCCTGCTCTTCATTGCTCATGTCTTTCTGCTCCTGTTTTGCCTCCTTATCATTGTTTACAATATTCTTCCAAAGTTTAGGATGAAGATTCCTGCATGTTTCATCATCATGTCCTTGCACTTTGCAATGTTTGCAATATTTGGGCACCATGTCATATTGTATCTTAACCTTTTCCAGCCTAGACTCATTTGTCATCTCATTGATAATCTCCATTTCGACATGCTTAGGAAACTCACACAACAGGTCTACCTGTGCTTTGACCCTAGCATAGCTAGGTCTATTTTTATTAATTGTAGCCATATCTAAGTGCAACGGTTTTCCAACAGCAGTCGCTAATGAAAACAACGTTTCTTTCACAAAATATGTGGGTTTCAGATCTGGGAAAGATATCCATGCCATAACTTGTATTGTCTCCTCCTCAACTTTAAATTTAGCATCATATATTAGTGGCCTCATAAAATAAGAATATCTGTCCTTAGCCAGAATATAATATATGGATTTTGACATTAGATTGATGAAATATGCATGCTGATCCAATCTAATAAGAACATGCCTATTTCTCAAAAGTCCTATTTTACACTCGCCTTTAATATTACACTGACATGGTATAATTGTGAGGAGTTCTTCCAATTCCGGCCACCCATATGAAAATTTTCCAATCACAACATATTGGAGGTCTTCCAAGATATTCATTCTATTCACTTCCTCTTCCGTCCACACTATTCTTAGGGTCCCATTATTATATGATAATTGCTTCATTGGAATAGGGTCAATTCCAGCCTTTTGACCCTGATTGAAGTTATGAGTTTTGAGAACGCATGCATAGTTATTAGTTATACGACGACAATCGTTAGGCAAATTAAGATTACTTTCGCCTATGTAAATCTGATTCAACGGTTCAAAGCTACTATCTTGTAACAAAATCGATTGGCCAGCCCCAAGATTAGGTTGACCAGTGGCCGAAGCGGCCATGAACATTGCTATTAGGATTTGTATATGTATATCACACTGATTCTTTTTGTTTTTTTAGTTTTCTCCTTAGATACAATCAAAATCATAAATGACCAAACTCCTTTCAAGAGAATCACTCAAGGTATACAAACACATCCACAAAAATTGGATGATTTTCTATCTTTTTCTTTGGGTCTAACTCAAATTTTTAAAGAATTTAGAGGACCTTTTGCTAAATCTCAAATTAATCAACAAAAAATTAGATTAAAGTACCAGAATGACCCAATGAAAATGCAATAACTTATTCATATTTTTTAATTCAAAAAACAAGAAGAAAAATGAGTTCAATAGAAAGAAGATAATTCAAACGATGTTTTGATTTCAAAAATCAAGCGTAAGGTAAAAGAAATTGCATCTACAAGAAATAAATCGAAATCATCTGAATAAGGAGATGCATAATCCGATTCAATGGACCAACAAGATGGGGAAGGAATTGAGGTAAATTGTATAAACTAATTTGTATATTTTGTTGAAATTGTTCTCGTTATACTTTTTACTAGACCTAGTTTGTATATATTGAATAATTATATACAATTACTTCTTTTGTATTTGTATATTATCAGTAAATATACGTTTCAACTATTATTTTTATAATTTCAGCATTATTGATGTATTTGTATAATTTATTTTGTATATTTTTTGTGATTTGTATTTCTATCAATACATTTGACATTATGTTGTATATGAGTCTATGGATTTAACATATCAATGTTTATTGTGGCTTTCTTACATTTTTAGACCTTATTGGTATATTTTCAACAATTATATACAATTACTTTTTTGTATTTGTATATAATCAACAAGTATAAGTTCCAACTATTTATTTGTATTATTTCAGCATTTGTATACATTTAGTCATTTGTATATTTCAATCAATTGCGTGTGTATGTATATAACCATAGTTGTGGGATTGTTTTTCTTTTTAATAACATAAATTACCGCCCCATTAATTAAATTAAGAGTCCAATTTGTATATAAAAAAAATTCCAGCGAGGTATATAATAGCTACTAAAATTATTTCTACACTACGTATTAGGCAAACTGTAACTAAGGAGGCTCATTATGTTTCAACTCTTAGCAATTTATGCAATCTCCTCATAATACAATCACATTATATATATACATGTATATATATATACACACATATATTGTGATGTCCTCAAACAAACTAAAGATGAATTGAGCCTAGGCTAGGAAAGGAGGCACGCATGGT
Source organism: Solanum lignicaule (assembly GCA_029582545.1). Classification (NCBI taxonomy): domain Eukaryota; kingdom Viridiplantae; phylum Streptophyta; class Magnoliopsida; order Solanales; family Solanaceae; genus Solanum; species Solanum lignicaule. The sequence continues at coordinate 20,275 of JAJOOF010008198.1, read as the reverse complement.
AATTTGTTGGATAAACTACCTTATTAGACATATATACTACCATATATACTAAACTTACCTCTAGTTTTAACTAATTACATATATTACCACTTTTAATATTTTATATCATATATTTTTGAAGATACCATCATATATCCATATCTCTTAAAATTAGTTATCTGCACAATTAAACCATTCCCAATTCAAGATTTCATGTTAATCAATTCTCTCTCTCTTCCCTCTCTCATCAACCTCTATCTCCACCACTATTTTCTCTTTTTCTTCATTCTCTCCACCACGAATTTCACCATTAAACCTTTAAAAAAAATCTGAAACAACAACACAACAATTTGAGGTTTGCGTCTATTTAATCATTTTTAAATTCATGTACCGTAATCAATTTAAATTTATTTTGTCTTCTAGTTTTTAATAGTTAAGGTAAAACTCTATTGATTTAGAGTTTTCTTTCACTAGTGATTCCGTCAGCTCTTCTCGAAGTGGGCTTGGAAGAAGAAAATGAAATAGGAACAACCGTGTTGGTTGTAACATATTGACTTTCATGCCTATTATTGTTCTAGCATGAAAGTCCCATTTCAGGGAAGGATGACGTAGTATGATACTTTTAGTTTTGTCGAGCCCTGCGCAGGATCGATAATTTTCTTTGCCAACACATCTTCACATTGCATTCCCTCCAAATATGTCTCAATTCACACCTCCAATCCCTTCTCATTAGCTCTCTAATTCTCATGATAATATTGAAACTTTATCCTCAAGCCCAGCTATTGTGCAACTTCTGTATAGAACCCATGGAGTCCTTCTCAACCTGAAGAGTTGATAAGCGTGGGATATAAATTCAAAATAGATATGTGTGTTCCCTCTCCTTGTAGGTTGAGCTTCCTTTTCAGCCCTTAGCATTACTGCGTCTGTAACATTTCGAAAAATTCATGACTAAACTAGTAGCTAACCTAAAACTAACTAGGCTAAGTTAAAGCTTGACGTAAGAATTAGAGCCTTAAAGTTACCTTAAAATTTATGGTTTGGTGCTAGGAGGTCAAGGCCTAAACCCCAAGGACCAACCTAGAGTCCTTGGGGAAAAGACCCTTAAGGCTGCGAGGCAGTGACCCACGAGAGGGTTCCACGCCACATGGATCAACCCACGCCCCGTAGGGGGCAACATGGGTGAAGCCCCCTTGGAATCTGCCTAAGGCAGTAGCCACGAGCAGGACCTACGCCTCGTGGATGGGTCCACGCCTCGTGGCCTGCCTTCGTACATCAAGGACCCAAATGGACACTCTCTGAAGCAAACCACGAATGACTAGCACGGGCCGTGGTCCCACCCACTGTCCGTGGGTCCCCAATCGTGGATCACCCTTGAAACTGCCTTTTCGCAGTTGAGTCTAGGGGATTTTTAGTATTAATTAATAGTTATGTGGTGTCTTTTTAAGCTTATTTTAAAGGACTATATAAGTATTTTTCCCACTTAAAATAACCCACCTAAAGTCATAATCATAAATTCCAAAACCAAATAAAAAACTTCTCCAAATATTTTCTCTCTAGAAACTCCATTGAAGGAGAAAAACAAGGTCAAGTCTAAGGATCAAGAAGCAACCTTTTCTCTCCAATTTCGTGTGGAAAATATCCCTAAGGTATGGTGACTTTCATTAATGGTTAACCTTTCAACCATGGAGTCCTTAAATTCTCTATTTCAAAGTAATAAAGTCCCCAAAAACCTAAGGTTTCTATTCTAAGCCATGGATTCTTGTCAAAACGTTTTCATTGATTTAGTTAATGTATATTATGATTGAATTGTTGATCATCAAGGCTTTTATGAGAAAATCCCCCATGAATCCATGCTTTCCCCATAACCCTAGTTTGTGACTTGTGAATTGTAGTAACTATGAAATAGTACTTGTAGTAGATTAGTTCTTTGATTCATGTTACCATCTATATCTAATGTAGTAATTCTATATTGATTGGTTGATGTGATATATAGCCCGTGAAGGGAAAAACATGAGAACTAGTTATATGTATGAGACTTGTGTGTATACAATTATTGCTTTGAGAGTAAAGTGCTTATATTATGATCTAATTGTGGGGTTGATTGGATAACTATCCTCATGTACACACTTAGGTATGAATAGAATACAATGTGAAAGGTTTGTCACATGTAATGATTCTTAGGTTTGAAGACTAGTCTCACCTGTTGAATCTAGGAGCTTTAGTATGAGTTTGTTGGTTGAGTGTCAAGACATTCTTCCTTAATTGTAAAGTTAAGTCAAGACTTAATGTAAACTCATGAGAGTGATGCTTAGCACCGAGAGGATAGTGATATGAGATGGAAGCCCTCATGATAGTAGATTCCGGGTTTCTAGGAACAATCTCTTGGGATGGAAGCCCTTACGTTAGTAGAGGTCGGGTTTCTAGAAGCAACCCCCTTATCCCATAAACTATGTGCCCACATATGTCTTTAGCTAGTGGATCCACGTAAGCTAAGAGTTTTAGTTCTACCTTAGGCAAGTAGGACAACCGTTTTTCGGTGTAGGGTAGACACCAGATTCCATGACTAAGCTCTCATGGTCTATGTCGGTTAAAGCTAATCCCACTATGATAGAATGAACTAGAATTGGAGTTATGAACTATAATCACTTAATGAGTATTCCTTAGTGTGGATAGAGGTATGAGACCTTATCCATACATTGCACATGGTTGCTTTGATGGTTCTTATGGTTTGTTTGCTTTATGTTGAGATGATCAATATGTTAAATATGTATGTATCTTATGCTTTTGCACTTGTTTCTATGATAGTTCATAAACTTGATCAAATGCATAGTTTTCAACTAAATTGTCCCTTTTTAGCATCTTAAATGGTTTTTATGCATAGCTGCCATACTTAGTGCATTTTTGTACTAACCCATATTTCTTCTATATTTTTCTATAAAGTGTAGGTTCCGGCGTCTAAGGCGATTCCTTCTAGTTCAAGCTTGGGTTGACTACTCTTCAAGCTTGTGGTATGCCCTCATGGACCCGAGGACAAGAGCTTTATTGTTGTTTCACTTCTTTAGTCGTACTAGACATTTTCATATTCTCTATTGTAAGGGCTGTGACCCTAGTATTTTGAGACTCCGATTGTAGTAGATGGCTTATTGAGACTATGTCTAGACTTCCACTTTACTTTTATGAAAAACTTCTAAAAGACTTGAAATTGTGTTTTATTCTTTATTATTCTATACTTGTGTGATGATGATAAGCTAAGTGGCTTACTTGGGTCCCTTTCGGGATTCCATGTGCCATGTTACATCTAGGGGGTACTTTTGGGTCGTGACAACGTCCATGCGTGCTTTTAACATTCTATATCTTGGTGCAGAAATGCCTCCTTAGTGCTTTAGTGGAAATGCGGAGGATTGATTGCTTGGTAGCCATAAAAGCGATCTCGAGGTCTATTATTGTTGGGTTTTATGGGCCTCTATGTGTTTGTCTGTGTGTGGTTTCTGAGCTATGAGCGCTTGGAATTTCAGTCCTACTCATTAATATACACTAAAAAAAGTGGTTCTCCTTCTCTTATGAGAGATAGGCGCTATGTCTGCGGCCAATTCTCTTTAACAAAAAAGGCATTCCCTGAACAATGAAGTTAAAATCTTGACTTTACTGTTTTTTCGAGCTTACTTGAAAGACTCGCTTAACTAAAAAAGGCGGATGAATGTCGTCAAGCAACTCATTCATTGCTTCATGTAAAAGCTTGTTTTGCTTAAAAGAAAATTCTAAGTGGTGCATGTTGTGGTTGTTAGACGAGATTTTACGTTAAGTCATCGATTCCCATCCGATACTGCTTTTCTTTTTATTGATATACCGCTCCGCGAGTGTTAGATCCCAATATTGATTTGATAGGTAAACATTTCTATCTAATACTTTCCCAGTATAAATTTTATGGTAGACTCCGGACGAATATCCAAATGAGAAGAATGTTTGTTTATTGTTGCTAGAAAAACAACATGATAATTACCACTATAATTTTGATACTTTCAACCGTTTAAATTTGAAAATCCAAAAATACAATAACTTTGACGAACAAAAGAGAAATATAGTATGTAATTTCTTGCAAATGCAAAGATGGTTATGCAGTAATTGTGTGATAAACCTTAATGAGGAAGAAGATGAGAAAGAGACTTTTTGGATCAGATTTTATTGATGTATCTTGTACATTATTGATGTATCTGACACAATATTGAGTTAAGATTATATGTATCTAGTTTTTATCAGTGTATTTGATTTAGTTTATATGTATCTTAATAAACATACACATGTGTTGGAGATTTACGCATGTATCTGACACATTATTGACGTATCTAACACACTATTGAGTTAATATTATATGTATCTAGTTTTTTATCAGTGTATATGATTAAGTGTATATGTATCTGACATAATATACTCATGTGTTTGAATAATAGTTCATGAATCTGAGTTAAGAAGTCTAAACTTTGCTAACTCACCAAAGAAGGATTTTGATATTTTTTATGAGTTGTGATATGCCATATCCTTTAAAGTTGTTGCAAATGTTATTTATTTCTTAATTAATGACTTTTAGTCATGCCTCTTAATTAAACATACTTCTTAATCAATGACTTTCAATTATATCCCTTAATTAGACACACTAATTGATATAAGATACATGCATATGAAAGAGACAAATACATGTATCCGTGACCCAAAATATGACAAGGAATGTAATATTGCAAACTAGTGTGAATTGTGGGATTTGTATAAGTTACCCTAATTTGTATGGGCTGAATGAGCATAAAGAGATTTAATTAAGGATGAACTATGGGTAGGTAATTAGTATATTTTTTTGGTAAAAATGACATAAATCTTATAATATTAAGAGCTAATTACATCTTATCCCATTCTTTCTCAAATTATAAGAAAATCGTAAAGTTATAGGATCTCAGATACATCAGAAAATCTGCGGATATATAGCTCACGGATTGTGAATGGTACATTACTCAGTGAGAGAGATGTATCCGAAGGGGGATAGAAATGACAAGGAAATAGTCAAATACATGTATCCGTGACCCAAAATATGATAAGGAATGTAATATTACCCTAATTTGTCTTTGGTCGAATGGGCATAAAGAGATTTAATTAAGGATGAACTATTGGCGGGTAATTAGTACTCTCTCTGTCCCAATTTATATGACTCACTTTCCTTTTTGGTCAGTCCCAAAAAGAATGACACATTTCCTTATTTGGTAAATATTTAATGACATTATCCCTATTTTACCCTTCTTGAATTGGACTCTTTTGGATTTATATTAATGACTGATGTGACATTAACTTATGAGAGAGAGAAAAGTCATAAACTTTTCTATTCAAAGTCAGATATAGTATTTTTATTTTTTTTTATTTAACAAATTAGACTTATTAATAAGGATATTTTCGGAACATTGTAGAGTCTTTCCATTTTTCTTAAAGTTTGTGCCAAATCAAAGTACATCTTATAAAATGGGACGGAGGGAGTATATTTTTTGGTAAACATAACATAAATCTTATAATATTAAGAGCTAATTACATCTTATCCTATTCTTTCTCAAATTATAAAAAAATCTTAAAGTTATAGGATCTCAATACATCAGGAAATTTGCGGATATATAGCTCACGAATTGTGAATAATAATTTGTTTTTGTATTTTTTCTTAAATTGTAAGAAATTTTAGAAATTATGATACAATAAAACATATGTTTATGTATTATTTTTTTCTATTTTGTTGTGTGCGATTAGTGTAGTGGTATACCATTGTGGGTCCATGTTGTGCCTTCACAGCTTCAATTTGGGGCTATCAATGGTGTGTGGGAGGTGATCCATTGGTTAGCATAACATTTCTTCTCTGGAATTGTTCCCGTCGTACGCACCGGATTGGCAACGCCCGGTGGAGGCAGTGACTGTGTAATGGTAGAGTAGGGGTTTTAACGGCTCAATTTACGGAGCGTTTTTCATGGAGACAGAAAAATTATTTAGAAGAGAGAAACAAATGCTGCTACTCTTGACATTCATATGGACTTCAAAAAATTATGAGCTCCTTAACTCTATCCACACTATACTTCTAAAATTATGACTTGAGATTTAATACTTGTTGAAATTTTAGTACTACTCATGGTTTGTGTCTCAGGTTCGAGTTCCTTGAAAACATCAGAGTTGCTTGCCTTTGTTAAAGAGCTACTGGGATTTTCCGACATGAATTCAGATTTAATCGGGCTCTAACACACCTTATGATAAAACCAAAAAAGAAATTTTAGTAGGTACTTCTTTTCACTATATATATGTTTCAATTGAACTCTATATATAAGCTCTGTTGGCCTCTGTCATTCTTAGTTTCTTAGCATCAACAACTATGTTTTGTGCGTTTTTAGGTGATGCTCCAACTAGACCTATTAAACCTTCTACTGTAATTCAGTTTTACTATTTCTATTAGCAATGTGATTGTTGCTATGGAAATAGCTAGTTCATAGAAGAATATATAGCAGGCAGAGACAAACTGATGGAAGACCGACAAGAAATGATACATTGATTTTCATGTTTGATAGAGTCTTTTGGCGATATTATGCCTAATGATGAAAAGCATGAACAAGTATATTATAGATTTCTTAGACTTCTGCAAGATTTCTAGACTGAGCACAAGTATGTGACATAACTATTTATGTCTATCAATGCCCTCACCTCTGAAGGAAGAGCAGCTGAATGGAACTTCCATTCAGATATTACAATTACAGATGATGTAATTTATTTTCCCTGCTGAAGTGATGTTTGAGGGACGTTAGGAGGTTATTCGTACTGATATTCACTTTGATTTATATTTAAACCAGATTCAGACACAATTTAAAGGTCAGCTAGGATGAACTTAAAAAAACTCTATTCAGGTTATATGATGCGATGTATTGCTATTTGAAAACACTTTCAACATAAAAATAGCTCCTTTAAGTACATGAACTATGAGTTAAGGATTAAGAGTAAACACTGTACATATCCTGCAGGGTTCATGTCATCTTTGGTTGGCAGTTATAAGAAATATAACTTTTGAAGTGGCTTCTCAACTTGCTGCATTTTCTCCAGTTACTCCAGTTATAGCTGCTCAACTTTGCTGTATTTCTTAATGTCAGTTTATGATTCTGTACTATACAATGCCACATTAACATTGGCAGATTGAATTGGTCATTCCTTCCTATAGATGATCTAAACTAGATGTACTATCAAATGAGCCTAGTGCTATGCTTTTAGGTTAACCCCTTGATGATCTCCGCAAGAATTCTGCCACCAGATTTGAAAATGCTGAAGAACTGTTCTTCAATAACTGGTTAGGAGTATCAAACTCGAGAATGTTTCCTGCATCAAACAAGACAGATTTTATCAGGTAATATAATCCATTTCGAATAATATGGTGTGTGTATTCTCAGCTGTTCTATATCTTCCAACTTTTCGAGTTCTTAGCCCATCGCAGGTTAATGGTTGCACTATATTCTGCCACTTCTTATGTTATGCTGTGTTTTTTTGTGTGTGTGCTTGACGTGCTAGTGCTAGGTCCTGTATCTTTACCTTCACCAAGAACTAAAACAAGATCATTATCGATAACTGTGGGTATCCGATGTGCCACTGTTATAACTGTACATCCATTTGTTTCTTCTCTTATAGTTTTCTGAATGACATTGTCCGTCTCTGTATCCACTGAAGCAGTAGCTTCATCAAGTACCAATATTCTCCTTTTCTGTAGCAATACCCTAGCTAGGCACACAATCTGCCTTTGACCCACGCTCAAGTTTTCTCCGTCTTCTGCAACTGCAACATAAAATTCTTGATCATTAATTTGAAGATCATTTGTTTCCCTTTCCAAATGTTGTGTATTTTGAATATAAAGGTGGGTTCAGACCACAGAACCTAGTATTTGTACCTGGTGCATCAAGAAGCCTTAGATCCTGCTTTACAATATCAGCTAAATGACATTTTTGCAAGACCTGAAATATGAAATCATTCTTAGAGTAAGTTACAAAGTCATGTGAGATTGCTCATAATACAGAATAGTATATCGTAGTAAGTTACAAAGTCTCATACTTGGTCAAATAAATCCAAGAAAAAGAAGTTCAGAACATTACCTCCCAGATATCCTGATCTGTATGTTGTTGTAATGGATCAAGATTAGTCCTAATTGTTCCTTGGAACAAAATTGGATCTTGTGGTATTATACTCAACTTAGACCTCAGGTCTTGCAAACCGATCTTCGAAATGTCTATTCCATCGATAAGAATGCATCCCTCAGATGGTTCCACAACCCTGAAGAGAGCTTGGATCAAAGTAGACTTCCCACTACCTGTTCTTCCAACTACACCAATTTTCTTTCCCTCTGGAAAGGTGCAGGTTATACCTTTTAGAACTCTTGGGAGATCAGGGCTGTATTGTACATGAAGATCTTTAATTTCAATTCTTCCTTTTAGAGGCCAATCGGGTTTTGGCCTGGACTTTTCAATTATCAGTGGAGCTTCACTAGGAACGTCGCTGAACTGAAGTATTCTCTCAACTGATATCATTTTGTTCTCGACATTGCAAAGGTTCCATATAACCCAAGCTTGGAGAACATTAAGATTTAACCCATAGGTAGCTGCTAGTCCTGCTAAACCTGCAAACAGATGAAACATGTGACATCACACATTGATGCCATTTACCACAGTGAAAGAAAGAAAAAGTTGTTATCATAGACTTTGGCTTCCTCAGTTTGTGTAAGTTCCTTAATCTAAGATTTGTTTCTTATGTCTACTCATGCATCACCAGAGATGCTGCCTGGAATTTTGTTGATTAACTGCCCGGGAATGTGCTACACAGGATGCATGAAATGGAAATGGAGAAGAATAAAAGCTTACTGGGGTCTATAGCCTCTCGTGGAAGGTGTGCCAGGATGATGAGAAGAGAGAAGAATATGAGATTGAAGAGAAAGTTAATTCGAACACAGAGCCATTCCATTGTAGCAGAGTTGTGAAAGACAACACGAGAATAGTCATCGATGAGACTTAAACTCTTATTCAAGAATCGGTCTTCCTGATTAAAACAACGAATTGTTGCTACACCGTTGAGAGATTCAGAGAAATGATGCAGGATTGGAGCTTTCTGAATGCCAATCATCCTTGCCAGTTCTCTAGCAGTGGTAATGTAATATGCCTGCAATAAGAATTGAATCATTAGCACTAAGGCCATATTTATGGGAAGTAAAATACTCATTGTTTGCATTCCAATAATTTTCTGACAGTTAAAAGTAAATAGGGACCAAAAGTAACTTCAGGTTGAGCTTCTTATTACCTGATACCACATGGAGAGGGCAAGTATCAGAAGGAAGAGAAAAAAGATCTGCCAGGCAACATTGGACATAAGGACAACAATGCTCAATAATTGAATAAGTGCAAATGCTAGTCCAGCCAATCTATATGGAATATCTGTGTCCACGATGCTTTGGTCCGTAGAAGACTGACAAGAAAGAAACAAAACTTGAAGTTCAGTATAGATGCAGCTAGAAAGTCATGTTTTGAGAAACAAAGAACTTAATATAGACACATTTCAAGACAACCAGATCATTTCAGCTGCTACACTCACCCTATTGAGAATTCTGCTGGAAGGGGTGGAGTCAAAGAATGACAAGGGCGCTCGGAAGAGTGATTTGATCATTCCAATGTAGAGCTTCTGAGCAGTCTCAATTGCGATAGTTGAAAGCATAACTGCTCTTCCTAAGATGAAAAGAGAGCTTCCCCCTGACATCAGCACGAATATTCCAATTAATCTCTCGCTAGTAACCCTTCCTTCTTCTTCTGTTCCCCATGCAATCCAGTAGTTGCTTGCCATCTGCAGTCCCTGGAAGAAAACTTGACATAGAAGGACCGGAAGTACAAGGGCCCCTTTATACGCCGAGGTCACAAAGGTCGAGTAGACTTTCCATTTAACTCGACCTGATACTGCATCTTCCTGCTGAGTTCTTCCTAAGATCCTGTTGTCACAGGTAAGATCTTCAAAGCACTCTTCGACTTCAATTTGGTTATTCTGATGCTTACCCTTGGTTACGCAGCTGCACTTTTGGGAAGGGTTCACTTGATCTAATGATTTACTGTGAGCCACCATATGCCTTAGGAGCTCACCATCCGGATCTGCAATCAACTTGTTATACTTTCCTGATTGAACAATTCTTCCATCCTTCATTACCTAAGCATATCAGGTAAGCATAAAAACTAAGATATACTTTTCTAGTTTGTTTCGATCAACTGAAAACCAATAGCTTAAGATAGTTTCAACTTACCAAGATGAGGTCAGAAGTATCTAAAAATTCCAACTGGTGAGTGGCATAAACAACTGTCTTTTCTCGTAGATGTTGGATTAAGCATTTCTGCAATATGATGAAGGATTGTAGCACATCAATAAGAGCAACTAGATTACTGAAAAGAATTCTACAAAAGTAGGATGTACTTGCCTTGAACATATGAGCTCCAGTTTGTGCATCAACTGCACTGAAAGGGTCATCTAGCAGATAGATGTCTGAATCACTATAAATAGCTCTGGCCAACTGAATTCTTTGCTTTTGTCCACCGCTTAGGTTCATTCCTCTTTCTCCTACCAAATTTAGATCTCCGTCAGCCCACATCTCAATGTCACGTTTCAAAGCACATCGTTCCACGACATCATCATAACGTGCTTTATTCATTTCCTTGCCAAACAGAACATTGTCTCTAACAGTGCCCGTCTGAATCCAAGCACTCTGCGGTACAAATGCCTTCGAACCATTAATCTTAATACTTGATCCACAAATTCTAGGAATCTCTCCCATAATACTACAGAGTAAGCTTGACTTTCCCGATCCCACTGAACCACATATTGCTACTTTCCACCCTTTCATTATCCTGATTTTCTCAGTTATCTTAATTGTTGATTTCTTGGACTCATTTGTGCCCCAAGCATACTCTCCTGGTTCAAGTTCGATTGCCACTTCAGAAGTGTTAGGAGTATTATAGCTTGTTAACTTCTTTTGATCTTCCTCTCTCATGAAGTCTTGAATCCTATCAACTGAAACCTTTGTCTGAGCAACCATGGAAATGAGCTCAGGCAAGTTGTAAATTGGTTCTTGTAGAATCCTAAAAGTTGCTAGTGCTGAGAGAACTGCTCCTGATGTTAATGGTGTTTTTAGGATGATACAAACACCAAAGGTTACAACTGAGACGAGCGTTGGTGAGGCCCAAAAGAGGAAAGCCACAGCAGAACATGTATAAAGGTATCTCTTAAGCCAACCTCTCTCATTTTCTCTTAGTTGAAGCAGCTTCTTCAAGAAAGTGGACTCCCATGAGTGCAGTTTCAAGACTCTCATGCTTTTTAAGGTCTCTGAAGTGGCTTTAATTCTCACGTCCTTCGCTTCCATTATCTTTGAGTGGAGCTGCTCTTGCATATTGGCAAGTGGTGTGTTGCTAACCATCACAAATATGGTCGAAAGAAGAGCAGCAATAGAGGGAGCAGCACCCAAATTCCTGTATAAGATAAGCAGGGCAAATGTAACCTGAACAGGCAGCAACCAAACTCCATGAATATACCAGCAGAAGTCTCCAATTCTCTCAACATCAACATTGATGAAGTTTATGATCTTCCCGTCTTTTGTTCCGCCATACTTTATGGACAAAGTTCTTTTATATATCAATGCCATCAGAGCGGCTCTGACTCGAACACCAATCCGGTTAGCTCCAAAGTACCATTGCCTTTGGGACAGTGACTCTACTGTTTTGGCAAAGAAGAAGATGAAGGCTAAGATCATTCCTTCTTGCCAATTGGACTCATCTCTCTTTTCAGACAAAAAATTCACAAAGCTTGTTATCAGCAATGGACCAATATAGGAAGCAATTGTGTTGACTCCTACATAAACAAACAGAAGCATGAAATTAGTTTGTTAACAAAAAAGTTTGCTTAATTGAGTCTTGAAAAATCAAGAATTACCTGCAAAAACTGCATTATAGGCAAGTGGTCTCCAAATCATACGTAGTATGGCATCAGGGAGGGAGAAAGAAGAAGCTTTCTTTTCGCGAAGCGCGTCTTCCAACAAAGAAGCAGCTTCATTAGAAGTCTCAGTGTGAGGAATTGAAGGTATGTGCTCTACTCTAAGCTTTTCCTCATGACCCTTCTTGAATAGTGGATTAAGCCACCTAAATGTGATTAGGCTCCAAATACTAGCACTAGAAAATGCATCATCATGTGTATTTACCTCATCTTTATGAAGGAATGGCAGTTCAGTTTCACTGTATTTGTTGGCTGGCAAGGCATTGAAACATAGAAGAATTGACAATGGTAGGGAAGCAAAATCAATTATATTTGCCTTGGGAAGAAAATGTGGGGCTTTTGTATATATATTATAATGTTTGAGAAGATGAAATGAGACTAAAATTATCTCAAAAATACTAGAAAAGAACCACCATATGATGAGTAATAATGGCCACCTTTTCTCTCTGTTTAATGAATAGGCTGCAATTACAGTTGCTACACTCCATGTCATGACAGAAAAAACAGACTCTTCAAACACAAAAGCTCTCAACTTCCAGAATTCATGTACACAAAATCCCAAGTAAGAAATAGCTATTGAGAAATTCAATAAAACTGTAATCTTGATGAAAAATGTGGATTTTCTCCTCTTCTCCCTTTTTTCTACAAAACCCTCTTCTTCCTCTTCTCCATTTTTCTTGAAAAAATCTACCAAGAAACATATGAGTAAAATCAAGAAAAAAGCTACATTGATTAGCCTTAGAGTGATGTCCATCTTGGTTGACACCAAAAATCAAGAAAATCCCACTTTTGAACTTACCCCTTAAAATAAAAACCTACTCTATTCTACTTACTATATAAAAAAGAAGCTTGGAGCACAAAAGGCAAGAAGTATTTTAAAAAAAAGTTAAGCCAAAAGCATAAATATCCATTCAGAATCATATAAAAAAAAAGAGACTATACTATGAAGAAGAAAGCACGTGCCTTTTTGAATGTTTGGTGGAATTATGATGAAGAGGAATCTGAGTATCAACCAGAATGGTTAATGAAATTATGGATACAACTCTATTTTATGTAATGCTTATATAATAGTGAGTGACCGTTTGGTTTGATGTATAAGGTATAATACTTTAGGATTATTTTATTTCACGTTTGGTTAGATGTATTAGATAATCCTGAAATTATTTAGCTCAACATTTATGCAAAATAAGCTATCTCATATACATGGTGAAATAACATATTTCGAAATAACATATCTTGAAATAACTATTAGGATTTTGCTCTGATTTTCTTACCTTATTTGAAGTTTATTTTTCCCTAAAAAAAAAGACTAAACATATTAACATAAATGTTTTAATTTTTTGGAAAACATTATTTTCTTCCATATTTGGTTTATTCTTTTCTTAGAGAAAAGATTTGGAAATCTATAAATTAAATTAAAGATCCTTATTCTCATGCTAAAACACAATAACATCCACAATATAGACGTTTAAGATTTTAGTTTTCATATAATAATATTATATGTTTTTAATATAAATTTTTGTCATCTAATTTATCAATATCATAATTTATAATTATAGGCTTCCGCATGATATCCTGATCATTTTCGAACCAACGATTCAAAATAAATTATCTCGGATAATTAAACAACCCCTTAAGTAATAACAAATGCAATCACATCAGTAGATTCTTTTCCAAAATTTATGTTTACAAAATGAGTCAGCCAAATTTTCCGCTGACCAAAAATGTCTTCATGCATTTCTTAATTTTAGTTTGTGTCTCTTCTTGCAAATGACTACTAGCAATTTAAAAAAAATATTATCTCCTACAGTATATTACTCCCCCGCCGTCCAAATTTATATCAATCAAATTTCGAGATTCAAACAAGAATTTTTTATATATAATTATTTTTTGATATATTTTGAATTATTAATTATTTCAAAAACTTTAAAGATTTCATAGTCAAAATTAAAATGATACACTATCACAATTTGAACGATATTATATAAATTGAGATAGAGGAAATATCTACGTAGGTTTTTGGAGAATAATTCATGTTAGTATCTTAACCTCAAATTCAAGTTGGAATGTACTCTCAGTTTACTTTTACTTGTTCAGTTTGAATTTTGCACGTCCCATAAGAAATAATAATTAATATGAGTATTTAACTATAATATTCATATTTTTTGATGTATAGTCTTAGGTCTTGAAAAATGATTTGGATAATAAGTAATTAATATGGAAAGTACAATATAAAAATAATAATTGTATTTTCTTGATACGTTAAAAGTGACAAATAAAACTAAAAATCTAATTTTGAGATAGTATAAATAAATGATTAATGGAGTGAGTATTTGGAATTGAGACATTTAATTACTCACACCTTATAGCGTTTCAAGTGAGCACTAATAAATTGTGCTAAAATTATCATTCCCTAAAAGGAATATCTATAAGACATATCGTATCGTTACAGGATACTTGGCTTGTTTCCAAAAAAAAGACAAGATGATATTTAATGTGAATAGTCAAAGAATCGAAAAATTTTAGTAGCTTAATTGATGGACGACTTTCACCTTTTCGGTGAAGGTTCGATTTCTTATTTTATAAGATGACAAAGTTAAATAACTTTTTCATTTTAAAAAATTATTTAATGACTTTATGTGAAACTTAGGCAAATTAAGTTTGCATGATTCTTTTGCAACAATAATTTAGTGACTTTTGGTGATATTTTAGGTAAAGTTAAAGTAATTTTTTGTTATGAGAAAAGAACTTTAGTGACTTTCAGTGTAACAAAATAAAATTTGGGTGGCCATCTACGACATTACCCCTTCAAATTTTTTGCAACATTTGATAACTTTAATACTCCCTCAATTTTATAAAACTCACATTTTTTAGTCGGTATTAAAAAGAATGACACATTTTTACATGTAGTAATAATTTAATTCTAACATATCCATTTTACCCTTAATAAAATGATTTATACCCTCTCAAACATCAATGATTCACTCCCTCCCTTTCTATTTACATGTTGTCCTTATTAAAAATAGATGTTCCTTTATATTTGTCGTCACAAAATTAATGCATAAAAAACATTATTCTTCATACTTTACCCTTTAAAAGTTATTAACCTTGAAAATATACATTTGACCAACATAGAAAAAATAAGTAAATAATTCATGTTCATTGGTCAAATTAGTTAATCAAAGTAAATAAATTCATGTTCATTGAAAACTTGACTTCAAGAAAACACTAAGGTTCCAATGGTAAACTTACCTAGTTTTTCTTATGGGATGTAAAATCTAAAACAATGACAATTAAGTACTCCTTCCGTCCCTAATTACTTGTCCACTTTTTCTTTTTTATTTATCCCTAAAGCTTGTCCATTTTGACAAATCAAGAAAGAACAACTTTCTTTTACCTATTATATCCTCAATTATTTATTTTGAAAAAGGTAGAACTTCTTAAAAATCTTAAGTTTTTAATTCATAGAATTCATACTTAATAGGGGTAAAATAGTAAACTCACTATGTCAATCATTGTTTTTTTAATAGGAGTATCAATTCAAAAGGGGACAAGTAATAATTAGGGACAAAAGGAGTAGGAGAACGGAGAGAGTATTTTAGATCAGATGACAAATTTTAAAAATCTTTATTATTGTCTTAAACTCTGTGTCAAGCCAAACTATATCACATAAATTGATACGAAGAGAATACTGAATTTCAAAAGAACCCTACAACTAGAGTCCTAGGTAGGATATTCTATTGCAAAGTATAAGTTAGCAAGTCCCCAATGCCATGGAGAGGGGTAGGGTTCGCTTGTGTCAAACTTGTGGGGGCAGAAGCATTTGGTGCTATTAGAGCAGAAGGAGCACGCGGTGGCTAAATGTGTGCGTGTGGGCTGTAAAAGAAAAACACAGTTCATGTATGTTTGTCTCGTGCTCTTTCTCTTTTTTTCATATACACATGTAGTGAAGGCATAAAGTTGTGCACTACAAACTAATAAAGTTGCCTTAGTCATGAACCATGAACCTTATCCTCCTCAATTCACACTCCTATTACCTTTTTCTTTTTCATAAATGTGGTGTCTAATACTATATTTGCTTTATATATCGATCTCGATTATTTTATCAGATATATGTTACTTCCTATCCACATGTATTAGGTAATTCTGAGAAGAAATTATTCAACGGATTTTGTCTTTATCGAGATTTGAAATATGATCTCGAGATCTGTTATTTTCATCCATTTCATTGACAAGTACTAGATCTCATACATTTTTCTTTTTGCTTATCCATGCTATCATTTTATTGTGGTGTCCATACAATTTTCTTTAGGTTGATTATTTTTATTAGATACGCGTTATTTTCTACCAACATATGTATTATTACGTAATTCTACTAATTACAAATAATGAGAAGAAATTATCTAGCATATATTGTCTTAATTGAAATTTGAAATCTGATCTCGAGATCTATCATTTTCATCCACTTCATTAAGAGTTACATCATACTTTTTTCTTTTTTGCTTATCCATGCTATCATTTTTTTTATGAATGTAGCAATTTGCTATAGGTTGATTATTTTATTAAATACGTGTTATTTCCTATCAATTGTGTATTAGGTAATTCTATTAATGACAAATAATGAGAAGAAATTGTCTTAGCCTATTTTGTCTTTATCGAGATTTGAAATCTAATGATCTCTAGGCTTATCAATTTTATCCATTTCATTGATAGCTAAATCATACATTTGTGCTACTTATTCATACTACGTACTAGGCCATTATTTATCTTGTGGTCTCAAAACTCTAGCTTAAAAGTAACTACAATCTTGTTTTATTTTCTTTAAAATAAAGGGGAAAAGTCAGAAGTATTCTTTGTTTCATGGGGTTCATGTGATCGTTGGAATGTTTGTTTTTTGTTCTGTCACACTAGATCACAATGTTTTTATGTATATGGCATTTAGAAGGTGATATGACAAAAGATAAATTATTAGGAATACTTTCACTTTTTAGTTAAATATCCATATGATATGATCTATCACGGTACCCTAAAATTATTGGCACTTTTCTATTCATAATTAAAAGCTACTCCCTCCGTTCCATTTTATGTGGCAACATTTGACCGGGCATGGAGTTTAAGAAATAAATGAAGACTTTGAAATGTTTATCAAATTGCCTTTTAAAAAGTGGACTCACTTTTCTCTCTCCTCATAAATGTATTGGAGTATTATTTTAAGATTAAGTGGGACCAACAAGGGTAAAAAAGGAATTGTACCTTTAAATACTTACCATATAAGGAAATGTGACATTCTTTTTGGGACTGACCAAAAAGGAAATGGTGCTACATAAAATGGGACGGAGGGAGTACTAATTTTTATTTATTCCAAGTGATAATATTGCATTTATACCATTTGAATTGATAATTATAT
Organism: Solanum lignicaule; assembly: GCA_029582545.1. NCBI lineage: Eukaryota > Viridiplantae > Streptophyta > Magnoliopsida > Solanales > Solanaceae > Solanum > Solanum lignicaule. The sequence continues at coordinate 2,835 of JAJOOF010008198.1, read as the reverse complement.
TGTATAATATAATGTTGAATATATGAAATATATACCATTGTCAGCGAGAGTTGTGGTGGAGTGTTAAGTACCCTTTCATCCTTAATCAGATATCTCGGATTCGAATCCCACTGGATACGGAGTCACCTTTATTAGTAAGCGCTAGAGTACCATTAAATCCTTGCTTATAGTGTAATATTTCCAATACTATATATCTATTTTGTTATAATAACCACTACACAAACTATAAATTACTATATATCATAGAGAACCATTTGCTTCATAATCTGAACTATTGTTATAATTTTATTTAAATAAGAAATTTATAATTTATACTCCAATATTTAAGTGTAGTTTCTAAATATTTAAAATATCAAAATAAAGGTAATTAAATTAATTTTCGAAAAGCGAAATATAAAATTATTTTTAAACTAAAGGAGTTTAAAGTAATCCTTTTTATCATGCTCCCCACTTGGAAAAAGGTCATCATCCCCTTTAACTTTTTGGACAAATGGGGTATTGTAATACTCTCTAGGGGCTTCAAATCCCAGCCAAAGCTGACTCTTATGAATAACCACTTGTCAAGTATTTGTTTGGTGAATGTTATTTTGTCCTATTAATTTGTATAATTGCTCATCAATGGTTGTTGATATCATGTTTTCCACGAAGATGGAACTATTGCCTAACTACATTGTTAATCTGACCTAACCATCTTATTTAAAAGTTTAAGTCAATATAAAAACACACTTATAACTATTTATTTGACATATCCCTTCATGTGTGTTGATGACAAAGCATAAAATTCTTCTTTATTTGAATGAAAGTCGATCACATAAGTTTAACACCTTGTTTGAAATTTTGGATGGTTGTTATATGTTTTATTGTATTGTCTTGTTAGTTTAAATACAATGTTTCTTTTGATTGCTTGCTTAATTCTATTGTATCGTATCATTTAAATTCATTGTTAGATAACGACGAAAAAACTCATTTTATGTAATGACTGATTTGGTGTGATCCCGTCGTTACCTTGATATTTTTTTCTCATTTTGTCTTTATTTATTATTTAATAATTATATTTCATCTTTTACGCTACATTTTCATAGCAGTTCTACCCCGTACCTAGAGCCGTCAATATGGGTTAGGTCCATTGGGCCGGCCTGACCTAACCCGTGATTTTATAGGGCTGAACTACGGATTTTGGAGCCCATTTAAGAAAAGAGCTTTTTAGCCCGGCCTGAATAAGTCTGCCGATTTGTGGGACTTGAGAAATATGGATAGGGCCCGGCCTGTGGGCCAAATAAAAATTAATTAAAACATAAAAATAAAATAGAGTATTAAAAATAACAAGAGTCTAAATTGAAAATTTGTTTAAAGTTTGAAATATTACAATTTACATACAAATTATGTTTATAAAATATGTACTACATATAATAAAAATCCCCTAAAATTTCTAGGGAATCACTACATAGGCCATAGCCTATGAAATATTGTCATAGTTTTTGTGTTTTATTATGATCATTGTAAAACAATTAGGTTAATATTTCTATTTAGCTATTTATGCCTTTACTTGAAATCAAACTTAATAAATATTATAAAGTAATTTTACTTGTGCATTTGATTAACAAGTAGTAACACTAACAACATGTAATATTTCTTGTCGATATTTATGATAATATTTTTAAATTATAATTTAATTTTAAAAATTATAAAAAATATATTTTTAAGAAAAGAGGGTTGGCTCGGCAAAGCCCGTAGCCCACGTACTTTTGGGCTGGGCTGGGCTGGCCATTTTCTGGCCCACACAAAAAATGGGCTAGCCCGGTCTGACCCGTCAAATTTCAAAGTCTGTATGGATTAGCCCAAATGGAGTGGGCCAACCCATATTGATAGCTCTACTGGTACCCTACTTTTCTTGTAGATTTATCATTCAAATTATGAATATGTGAAATTATGTAACGACGGAGAAATATACAATCTATCCAAATATTATGTCTATTAAAACAATACAATACAATACAATGAAATCATAACTATCCAAACAAAGTGTAAGACTTCTACTTGCTTTGAGATCTGTACTGAAAAGTATGGCAATCTAATATAACATTTTGATATACCAAAGAATATTTTTTATAATAATGTTTACATGATTGTTTCAAAATTCGTAGATGACATGAATGTTAGACACTAGTCGATCATGAAATTAAAACATATTTTTCATATAAGGAACTTTCACAGAAATTAAATAGTAGCCACCCTAAACCCCACAAAAGATTGGGCAAGATTTTCTCACAAAGAATAATCTCACTAATATATAGACAAAGATGTTAGTTAGAGATGAGAAAAATCTCAAAGCACTTAGCTTACTCATCTACTTTGATAGCTATCACTACAAAACAAAGACATTTCGTGACAATAAATTCAAATTATTTAGCGATTATTAATGTCGCAAAATATTTACTTATACATAAGCAGTGCCGGCTCTTGCTTGATAAATTTAAGGCTCATGCAAATTGGGGGCCTCAAATTTTCATCAAGAAAAAATTATGTGTTAATTTTTTTAATTAAAAAATAATTATTTTTACTTAAAAAGTATAATTTTAAACAAATATATATTATTTTATTATTTTTAACGCCAATCAAATAGAAGAAATTAAGAAAACATTATTTTGTATGTTTACATTCTCTTCACTAACACTCGTATTATTTATCTTTTTAAAATTCTTTTGCACTTTCTTTTTAATTTTTTTTGATAAGTTAGAGTAATACACTGTCAAAAATATAAATTAATAGTCGAAAAAATTCAACAAAGTGACTTACAATTTTTCTTTTGTTTGTTTCTTCTTAAATATTCAAGTA
>JAJOOF010008197.1:0-49270 GCA_029582545.1 Solanum lignicaule | reverse complement strand
GAGGGAGGGGGGGGGGGTCAAGGGTAGGGGTGAAAAAATAAAAAATTGAAGTTGAAAATATTTTTTAAAAACAAACTTAAATTTTTTTTTGGGGGTGGGGGGCTGGTGGAGGGTGGGGGAAGTCGAGGGTAGGGGTGAAAAAAATGAAATTTTGAAATTGAAAATATTTTTTAAAAACTAACTCAAATTTTTTTTTGGGGGTGTGGGGGACTGGCGGGGGGGGGGGGTGTCTTGCGGGGGAGAGTTGAGGGTAGGGGTGAAAAAATAAAAATTTGAAGTAGAAAATATTTTTTAAAAATAAACTTAAATTTTTTTAAGGGGTGGGGCCTGGTAGGGTGGTTGATGGGGCAGGGTAGGGGGTGGTAAAAAAATAAAAAATTGAAATTAGAAATATTTTTAAAAACAACTTTTAATTATTTTTTTTTGGGGTGGGGGAGGGTGGTGGTAGGGGGATGGGGATAGGGGTGAGGGTGGGGTAAAAAAATTGAAGTTAAAAACAATTTTTAAAAAGAAGCTTTAATTTTATTTTTTGGGGGGGGGGGGTGGTTCGGGGGCAGATGAGGGTAGGGACAAAATAAATTAATTTTTTTAATAAAAAAAAATTGTAATTTGAAGTTGGAAGAGAGTTTTGGAAAATGTTTTCTTTAAGTTTTGAAGGGAAGTCATTTTCCTTAAATTTGAGGAAAATGAGTTGATTTGGAAAATATTTTTCAAAACATTTAACCCAACCAAAAATGAGAAAATTAGAAAACATTTTCCGAAAAATATTTTCCTTCATACCAAACACACCCTAAATTGTAGCTTCTCATCAATCACTTGACTATATTAGGGGCGGTTTGGTATCTAGTTAGAGTTATACTGATATTAGTAATGTAAGAATTAGTTATGAGTAAAAATCTACGTATCAGTTATGCAGGAATTATTTATGTATTATTAGTTATACATGTATAAGTTATTTCACTTTCTATCCAGTATAAAATAATACATAGATTTTCTCATAACTTATATATATACAAGTTATGTGGGTTTCTAAATTGCCAACCAAATGTCGTATTGATTTTACACATGAATAACTTATTTCCTATCTAGCTACCTACCAAACGTCGTATAAGTTATATAGAAATTAATACATGAATAATTTGTTTCTTATCCCAATACCAGATTACAACCCCTAAGGCCATTAGGATTTGCAATGATATACTCAAAATTGTAACTTCTTGACTAGTGGATTATATAACCCTAATTAGACCACTAAGATTTACTTACGTAAACTTGGAATCTCGTAAGTTGATTCTAGAATTCACAAGACTCTCATAAACTTTGAAGTCTAACTTCTCACTATATATAACATGACTAAAACCACTAAGATAATAAACCCTCAATTATACTAACTTCACAACTATTGGATTTTATATCAAAGATTGTTGCATTACTCAATTTCTAGATTCTAAAATACCATTGTGTATGTGGCCTAGCCACTTGAAAACCTTGCCAAAAAAATGTTGATCAAATATGGAACCTTTAATAGTTGTTGTATTCTAGTATAAGAAATATTACTATTAGGCAGACATTGAGGAAAGATGTGGGCCTTTTGGGCCTAGTGAATAAAACAAGTTCATAAAAATGCCCTGTTCCATTTTAGATCCAAAATATGTCAATGTCCATCACCTTTTTTTGGAAAATGACATCAACACTTCATAATTCACAATGGCACGTGGTGTCATGTGGTTGCCTCTACAACAACTTCAACTCAATTTTGGATGGCATTGGTCTCCACATGCAACCTAACTGAGTTGGAACCTTACCCTTTGTTTGGACGGTTGTTATCTATTATTTTATAATATATCGTATTGTATTGTTTTAATAAATACAATGTTTGGATATATTGTATTGTTCTTCGTCGTTATATGTCACGACTCAGACCGTGGTGATTGGCACCCACACTAACCCTTTGGTGGGAGAACCATTACTACAACCCGACTAAGCAACTTAACGAAAAATAGACATTTAAAGAAACAGAAGCAGGTTTAAATGACCAAAAGTAATACAGAGTTCCCATAAACTCCAAAGGTTTAAACAGATAACTTAACCAAACTAATACGAAAGTCTTAACCCTTAGAACCTGAAAGTCATTGTACCAAAACTCTACTAACGACAAGTCTAAGAACAAGGGGTACAACCCCGAAACTAAACAAACATCTTAAACAAATAGCCTAGGTCTGAAAAGAGTGGACTTAAACAAGAGGGATCCATGGCAGCCTGAAAGAACTGGCTCACCCTTGAATCCAGTCACGCTCAATAGTTACCAAGCTAAGGTCAATAGCCGCCTGAAGATGCCCTGTACTCAACAAAGAAAGAGCAAGTACAATATCAGTACACAACCACAATGTACTGGTAGGATCACACGGCTATTCTAGTAAGCACAACATATATCAGAGTTACAACAAGGGAAACACATACATGCACATAATATATATATATATATATATATACACACACACACATCGATTATCATTTCAGGAGCAATGCACAATTCCACATTCTTAATAACAAGTAGATATAACAAATTAATGGTTCTCTCATGCAACCCAATTCAATGGTCCTCTCATGGAACTCATATCCAAACTGTTAGTGTACTAGTACGTGGTACGCGATCCAGGTTAGTGTGCAGGATGTGACACCCAATCCCATATATGCTCCGGAACGTAGCACCCGATCCAAGTTAGTATGTCGGTACGTGACATCCGATCTCAGTTAGTGTGTCGGAACGTGACACCCGATCCATTCAACAAACCACAATCACAATGTATATTCTCACAATCATACAACAAGGGGTAATTCATGGCATGTGGTTCTTTGTTCATACTTATTTACATTAGGTATGATTAATAGGCTTTATTCGCATACATGCATTATAATGAAGCAAGTACAAACATATATCACACAACATGAAATCACAACCATTACCTACCTTGAATCCCCTAAGGCACTTGAATCTTTCAGCTTGTTCGTGGTCTAAAAACATAAGGATCAATAAACGAGGCCTAATTACCCGGATTATAATCAACATTATCAACCATAGGCCAATCCAAGATCCCATTACCCAAATTAAGGCTTTTCCCACCATCCAGACAGTTCCAAAAACCCTTCCCCAATAATAATCACCCAAGAAACCAAGTTCTACGGATCAAAAAATGGATTCGGGGAGTGAAAACCTTACCTTTAGCCTCAAGAATGGTGGAAAATTGTCAAGAAAACCCATAGGGTCGTTCCTTAGCACTCAAAATCGAAAAGTGTAGAATAAAACGTTTTTGGGATTTATTTCTGACTTAAATCGTGACTGTCCCGCCACAGCGGACCTCATCCCGCTACAGCAGCCCCGCTCTGGCGGCTTGCACGGAAACAATGAGCAAATTTAAGAATTCCAAACCCCCATTTCACAACACACCTTCATCCCATGACACTCAGAAAATACCCGTTTACACCAAGATCAGTTTCAGGAGTTGTACTCACCCGAATTCAATTCCGTAAAGTCATACAGATTTCTTAACGTCTTAGCTATCCACTCATGTAATTGCATTCCATATTAAACCTCTCATTTATTACCAGATTTCCCTAGACCTCACTGACTTTGATTTCGTCCAAATCTGGACTAGGCTAGGAAATTTCAAGTTACTACCAAAAAGTTTTTCAGCCCAAAAATTTTCCCCGTTGGCTTTTCTATAACGACGGGAACAAGTCGTTACATTATATAATGTCACACAATTATAATTTGAATGATAAACAATGAATAAAGACAAAATGAGAAGAAAATATTAAGGTGACGACACGATCACTCCAAATCTGTCGTTATATAAAATGGGTCTCTTCATCGTTACCTAACGATGAATTTAAATGATACGATATAATCGAATTTAAGTAACAATCAATACAACTTTTATATTCAAACTAACAATACAACGGATAACAAACATCCAAACAAGGTGTTAGAGTGTATTGATCGTATGCAATGGCAAAGTCAAAATCTTTACTAAAGAGAATTAAAATATATAAAAATACACACAGAAAAGTTAAAAAAATTTAATGTAAATATTATATGAGCATAATTTTTTTATTTGCAGAAAAAATGTCAATTGACACCCTTTGGACGAGAGTTGCTCCGCTAGAAATCACACGTATGCAAAGTAGTGGAAAAATTGTTAAACTTTCAAGCCAAAAAACAAATAGGACAGAAATGAGTTTTCATTGCATTTTTGTCTTTTCTAATGATTAGGAAAAACTACAAAATATGACAAACATTAATATACATTTAAAATAAATAGCTACAATTTTTTCTTTTTTTTATGTTATATGGATATAACTATACAATAAATAGCAAAGTTAATTATATATAAATAATCAGAAAAGTTATTAATATTAAATAGGAAAGTTATTATTACACACCTAATTGATTATGTCTAGGCATATTTTATGTGATTGGTTCCCCATGTTTACCCTCATTAATACTTTCTCTTTCATCAATCTTCCTATATCACAATTTTTTTGTATTTTTCTCCCAAATTTCTTCCAATTTAAGATCTTTTTGATGATTCTAGGAGCAATTTTTGTAATTTGAATTCATTAGATATCGCTTAATTGATTTTCTCCTCGTTTTTTTGAAGATCATATTTGTATACATATATATTGCATCTATTTTTATAGTCTTTCGATTGAAAAATTATTTGTTTCTACATTACAATGGCTATAGTTATAAAAAAAAGTAGTACAAGAAGAACACGAGCAAAAAGAAATTAAGGTTTGTATGATTGTCAAATTTGTATATAGTAGAATAGTTATATACATAGATACTTGTATTCTAATATTAACACAAGTTGAAATGGTGATTTGTGAATACAAGTATATTTGGATACATAAGTAATCAATCGAATTTGAAAGGTTAATTAGGCAATACAAGTATAATAGGATACATTAACACTATTTTTTCATAAACAAATACATGAGTCAACACCAAGCCTCAAGTATTATAAGAAAAACTTGACCAAAAAGAGATTGACGTTGTTGATTCTTTTCATTTTTTTATATAGCCGAATACTTGCACACTTTTGCTACCTACACATTCTATTATTTTCCATTTTTTTTTGTTTCTGTATTGTCAAATATATCCATCTTTTGTTTAACAACAATGTATTCATATATATACTATATTGGTGTATTCATTTTTTGTTTAGCAACAATGTATTCATTTTTCAAATTATCGTGTTCATATGCTAAATTGTTATACTTTATCTTGTTTAATATATTAATACATTAAGTTTTTACAAATATTTGTATCCTTGATATATTAATACTTTAAATTTTATAAATAAAGATACTAATTTGAATTTGTACAATGAATACAGTTTCCTTATTTAGTTCATTGTAATTAAAACTGTATCAGTGTATAAATAGAAAAATAAAAAACATATACATTAATATAGCTAGAAAAAGAGTTAAATTATAGTCATTTTTTTATAAATACCATACTTATAGCTATTGAACTTTAATAACCCTATAAATATAATCATTTTTGTAAGTTGCTCTTAATTGTTTACTTCCAACTCAACCATGATATATTAGATTGATCTATTCATTAATTTTTTTACATGAGGATATAGTAAAAAAAAACACAATTTAAGTTTTGATACAGGTTTGATACTTAATTATTTTGCCAAAATTTTGACTGAATTTTGAGTTAGAAGGAAATAATTAGTTGGGCAAAAATGATAAGAAAGAGCTAAAATTGGAACTATCTAATTCAACAACTTCAATTTGGCTCGTCAATAATTAAAGGCAAATTACATATTTGATCGATCAGCCAAAAACAATTACATATATAAAAATATATTTTTTTTATCCGATAATAGTTATCCACTATTGATTTGACACACACCTTAAGAAACAATAAATAATAGGGATAATATTAGTGTAGTATCCTTTGAATATATTAAATTTGATGCTTTGAAAAATGTATTAGATATTGAATAGTATTTAACAGCAAGGGCAAAATAAACATATGAGCGTAAATTATCTCTTGGTTTTTCAAACTGAACAAATATTGTTGGACAACTATTTTAAGTATAGTGAACAAGTAAAGATGGACGGAGGGGTGTGCATTATTAGGAACCGTTTGGTAGGAGGTATTAATCAAAATAATCCATGGATTAAAATTTAGTCCAGCAAAAACATTGTTTGATTACTTTATTTAACCTAATCCATGGATTAGTTATACCTCATACAAGGTCTTATTTTATCCCTATAAAAGAGAGGGATAACTAATCCAAGGTTTAACAATCCTTGAATAAGACCCCTAAATGACTAAACTATCCCCAAATCTTTTTTCCAATTTTTTTTTTGTAATTTAATGTTCTTTTTTATTTATATGAGAATATTTATAAATATTCATTTAAATTCTCCAAATTCGTCCATGTAATTTGATGATTTCAGAAATTAATATTTTTTTCTCCATGTTTAATTTGTTATATTGGGTTGATTTTTTTCGGTTTGTTTTTTAAAATGTAGTTCGTCGATTGACCACTTGAACTGTTTTTTTAAAAGAAAATAAACTTCGTGTATTTGAATAATTTAAGTAGCCTTAAATCCATATTAAGTTTAAAGTATATTTGACCAACAAAAAATTAAAAATATACCGTGCTATCAAGGATCTTTATAGTGGCATATCACACCTCAAATTTTTTTATTTATTTTATATTTTACTATTTAACTTGACTAGTTAAATGAAATATAAAATCTCATAATAACTCAAGCGTATAATAGGAATGAATTTTTTTCTAGAGTTTTAAACCAAACATAAGATTAGATGGAAACAATGAACCAAACACTTGATAAAAACTAATCCCTGCATTACTAAATCCTACATTACTAATTCATGCATTACTAATCTATGCGTTAGTAATTCCTACATTAAGCATCTTTGTACCAAACGACCCCTTATTGTGTTATGGAACCATATACTATATCAGACATGCATTGAGGAGTGGGGCAAAGGGAATACGAACGCCCTCCCAAAAGTGTCAATGTCCCCTACTTTTTGGGGAAAAAGACATCTTTAAAAAATGTGGTAGAATGCTAAATAATATTCTTTATTCTTAATTAGAAGTATCGAGTCCGAATTCTAATAATGAAATCGTCTTTGGTAAGAAGGATTTCACTTCCAAAGCGAATTTAGATTAATTGAATCATAAAGCGGGTATCAGACAGTAGAAAAGGACGTATGAAGAATATCCACATTATTACTTCACAGGACAAGTGTCATTACGTTGTTGTCACTGGTCTGTACCACAACTTGAGAGGATAGGCCAGATGGTTTTGTTAAGAGGATGAACCTAACCAAATTGGAATTATTGGAAGGTGTTTGGGGATTAAATTTAGCTCTATGTTTGACACCTATGCCATATTTCCAAGTTGTGGAAAAGTTGGTAACACTCTTCCAAAAGTTGAATGAAATTGGTTTCTCAACAATTAAAACTATCCTATCTTGAGTTGTTGTATTATTCATGTTCTAGAAATGTTAATAAAATGGATCATTGAGAACATTTATTGTGTAGTGGTACCTTACTATATCATGCAGGCATTGAAGAGTGGGAGTGGGCCTATTGGGCTAAGTGGAATAAAGATGAGGCCATATATGACCCCTTCCAAAAGTGTCATTGTCCCTCACCTTTTTGTGGAAAAGGACATAACCGTATTAAAGTCGTAACCAGTAAGTATTCTTTCATTCTTAATCAGATATCTTGAGTTTGAACTTTTCACATGATCAATAGAGTCGTCTCTTATTGAGCACCTTATCCCTTAAGAGTAAAATTTCCTATCACAAACTCGGATTAGTCGAATTACAAAGTGAGTACTGAATGTCAGGTGACAAACGTATAACAAAGGAAAGAGACCTACATCAAGTACACAGGGCAAGTGTCATTACTATTGGTTGTCACTTGTCTGTGCCACAACTTGAGGAATAGGCTAGATGATTTTGTTAGAGGATGGAACCTACCCAAGTTGGAAGGTGTTTGGGGATATTTAGCTCTATATTGGACACCTATGCCAATTGTCAAGTTGTGGAAAACTTGGTAACCTTCCTCCAACAACAAAAATAACAGAAAGTACAAACAAATTTTCATCACATATTGTAGTTTTTCTTAATGATTGATTTGCCATTCAATTTAACCATAGCATGATATATAGGATTATTCTCCTCATATAACAATTTCATGTACCATAATTAATTACTTGCAATGTGATGAGATGTAACATTACAAGATGAAGTATCTTCAAATAAAGTATTAGTTTATATGGACAATGAAATTCAAACTCATGATACTGCAATTCAAAATTTGATTACTCTTCCTCACCCTTTACAGTTTAGACATGTTGATAAAATAAAACAATTATGAGAGCCGTTATTATGGTATCAGCGATTTCAGATTAAAACCTAAAAAATGATGTCACATACATTATGAATCAATTTATCTCAGATGTGAGATTCCGATACTAGCTCCAAAAATGTCAGTGTCCTTCAGCTTTTTGTGGGGAAAGACAATATGAAAATGATCCACATTATCACTTCATAATTCATAAGGGACACGTATCGTTGATTATGTGGTTGCCTATACCTACCTACAACTTGATGTCTAAGTTGGGTTCAAAGACAAAACTGAACTTAGCCTGGAACTGGGAAGGTGTTACGCTTGAGGATTAAAGGTCACTTAGGGTGTGTTCTTAAAGATGGAAAAAGTATTCTATGGTACAGAGGAAAATGTTTTCCAATTTTTCAATGTTTAATCGGTTCAAATGTTTCCGTCAACAAAATCTCTAAGAAAACAAGTTACTTAAAGATGATGAAAATGATCTCCCTGATAAAAAGGGGAAAAACAAGTATCAATAGCAATTCTAAATTCATCGTCTCCTTCCTACACATCCCATATCGATCCACCCTATATTATTTTGCTAGAAATTATCACCTCATAACAGAACACCATTATTGTACAAGACCGACTTTCCAAGGATCATAGGACCTTCAATAAATTGAAAAAGGTAAACAGGGTGTCTTAAAAGTCTTTTAACATTAACTTAAGAGCTTCTTAGATCTACAGTTCAAGAGTTCTAATACAGTGTCATAGAAAGGTTGAGCTTTGCCTTTTTGAAACTGCTGTATGTCCTCTTTACCTATTTGAGAATATCCTACCGAGAAATGAAACTGATGTATGTCCTCTTTAGGCATTAGTAAGCGTTTCTGTATCTTACTCAAATTAGATTGGTCGGGGATAGCTAGAAAGAGGACATGCAGCAACGCAGACACAGGTGAAGCGCTTCTGGTTCTTCCTATTGCGCATTAACCAGAAATTGACAGGGTACTCAGGAGGTGTATGCACAAAGATCACATTAAACAAGCTTCTTGGAGAAGACACAGGCAAATAACAAAATACGCCACCCAAGACATAAAACTCCATGCCAAGGCAGGACAATACATGAACTGTTTGATTGAATATGGTAGAATCCAGAACCCAAAGTTCTAGTAATCTGTTACAACCAAGTATGTATAGATAATTCCCTGAGTTTCTCGAAAGACACCTATCAGATATAAAGCACCTCAATGCACATAAATTTCCAAGGTCGCACTATCCCAACAAAATAGCAAAGTAAAGAGTCTAGCCAAAAAGATGATTTAGCTTCTTCCTGCTAAGAAACATGTTCCAATAAGCAACACTGCCAAGCAAATTACCAGCGTATCAGGATATCTTCGCCTTTGAGAAGTCCATTTCAGGATGCTGCAGCAGATCAAGAACAAGATGAGTCAAGTCATACACAGAGAACTGGGTAAAGGAGATAAACAAAGTAATACATGATATCATGTTTGCACCTCTGACATAAATTTCTTGAGAATTTCTTGTTTCTGTGTCTCATCACTTGTTGGAAGACCCATGGATTTCTGTCGCTGATCAAACTGCAAAAGGAATTTCTCATCAAGCAAATAGAAGTAACTAGCATCATCACACACTAAGGGCATAAATTACAGCCAACAGGATTTCTCAAAAAAGCAACTAAAGTTGTGGGATGCAATATAATGTACATTTCTACTCTAATAAATGTACCTGACAAAGAATAAACGGCTAAATCAACCAGCCTATCAATAAAGTTGTTCCAACGGGATGAAGCGTAGACATCAAGGATGGCTAGGTGGCAGAAGCAACCTAGAAAAATCAGCACTATCTAAATGATACGTAACCTTTTTTTCTTATATCCTCAAGCCAAGTATGAGTCAGTTTGTTAATTACCAATATTAGCTTCAGGATCACAGGAGACACCGTAATCCAATAAAGAGCATGGGAAAGACTGAAATCTCCAAGCAAAAGAACTGAAATTTATGAATCTTACCAAGGATAAAGATTTAAGCATCTGAAAAAAACCTTCCATGCAAAAGTTTTACACCTTGATAGAAGACATTACTTGGGACCATAAATGTTAGCACCCAAACTTAGGTATCAAGGAAAAACTATAAGCTTATGTAAAAGTAAATGCAAAAACATGTAGAAACTAAGGACACCATAGCATCTTGAAACCACTTCAAAGAGTTTGTTTTAAAGAGGAGAACATTATACCACACTTCCAATTTAAACAGTATGTTTTTAATGTCAAAGTGCATAACTCCACACATGACCAGGGCTTCATGAGAAACAGTAATAGGAAACCAAAAGAATTCTGTAATTGGATGAGGGAGAGTGAACTGCCAAAAAATTTGTGATGTACATGACATGCTCAAAGTATGCCAAAATCTACCATGAGAATCAGGTAAAAAGTCCCATAAGCAATTATGTCAATATAGAGCAAGAACACAATTTGAAACAATCAATTCCAAAGTGAGCATATAATGTAGATGAGCAATAGAATCCTACCATCATCTTCTCCACAGTTGATCGCGTCTCGGGGTCCAAATCTGACAGCTTGCTGCTTTCAGGTTCTGCTTTCTGTGTATCAATTTCAGGTTCACCTTTCACACAGCATTTCCACCATTCCATTTGGTCCTTCTTGGTTAGGAGAACAGAGATGGATTTTTGGTCCTCTGCAAATATATTAATTCAGTATCATTTGTCCTTAATAAAGCTGCAAGCACAGCTACAGAGTTTGAGAAAAAACAAAACAAGCATAGCCTAACAGTACCAATGAGCTAGAAGATCGATACAAAATCCAAAGAACACCTAGCAAGTCAAAAATATGAGCAACTTACCTAAACTCCAGAAACAATCATCAACTTTCACAGGTCGATATAGTTCTCCCTGCAAGCACAAAGGAATGAAAGTCAATATATAGCAAGTGCAAATTTTGACTATACAATTTGAGATGAAACACAGGCACACAGAATATAACATCTTTGACTACCAAACTAAAGAATACACTCACATCAATTATGGGAGGCTGGCCCTTTAGTCCAACTTTAAGACGGTTCCTTGATATATCACAAACAATGAACCTTGATTTTGTTCCAGCAGGTACGGGAATATTAACATTTACTTCCTGTAGTGATTGACCCCATGAGTAGTTCTCAAGGTCAAGGCCATTGTTGTTGTTAGGAGCTGCAGGACCTGCAGATGTATCATTAGAGAGGGCAGTGAGAAGTTATGGTATTGCACAAGAAATGTTGAACTAATAGCAAACAAGACATTCAGACCAATATAAAATACAAAAGATTGTACCAACACTTTACATGCAATTCAAGATTTGATGCACTACAATTATACAAACAAGGACATATCATACAATTGAAGTTAAAAGGGCCATCGCGATTTATATCAGTACCCTATCAAAAGGTATACACATCTAAACTGAAAGTAGTTAACGTCCTCTGATGCCATATCAAAACCAAACAAGATAATAAGTAAAAGGAGATAACATAAGGGCCTGAATATGAAGCTTATTTCAGCCAAATTTGAAATATATCAAGCAAAGTCCTCAATCATTTTGTAAAGACCAGCAAACAGACAGAAACTCTTGTTGTAAGGACCTATTTGTCAATTCAAATTTGAGAATAAAGATACATTTAATGAGTTAATCTGCCACTTCTAATGCATAACAAATTTTGAATAAACAAACTTTTTCAATGCATACTGAAAATAGTACATGACTGCATAATCTGATAATCCACAACAAACTTGTAATCACCAACAGTTTCTAATTCAAATTTAAAACGGCTATCTAACTAGTACATACATTATTTGATAAACAATTTAATATGAAAACTTCTAATAAAATTAAAAATCCATACTTGTTGACTCAAAGGTTTACATCTTATAGGATAACTCACCATTCAAGTCAGTCATTTTACACAACGCTTACTGTCCTCTTTCTAGCCTAATTGGTAGTTGTCCCTTTATAGCAACTAATCATAGACAAAACCCAAATACAATTCAAACTTTTACCTAGTAGTGAAATACCTCTCTGTCCAACTTATATGACACTCTTCCCACTTAGGAATATCCCCAAAATGTTGACTCTTGAAAGTTTTAGTAAGTTTATTTCTTGGTAGTTGTGAAAATTAAAGAAATGGAAGAGTATAAACATTTAGCAGTCCATTTTAGTAACTAAATCATAGACTAAACTCAAATATAGTTCACAGTTATGACCTAGTCGTGAAATACCTTATTCGTACGACTTATATGACCATCTTCACATTTCAGAATATCCCCCAAAAGTTGATACTCTTCTATTTCTTAATCTCTCACAACTTTCAACATATCAAATTCACTAAATCTACTCAAATTATAAAGTGTGATCACTATTGCTAATAATATCTATGTCAAATTTTCCTCATCAACACACAAGTAAACATCTATAATGCCATATCTAGAAACTAGAAAGTACCACTGTATAAGCAGGACAGAGGAAGTATGTCTTTGGTTTCAAGTTCATAAAAACACTACGAAGAACTTAGTTTTAGGCTGTAAAACTTATATAAATCCAACATTAATTTCAGCGAACTATAGTAAATGACAGAAGTGCTATGTATCAGGAACAATAGATATGCAGACCATTCAACCCAAAGACCAAAACTTTACTTGAACAGACTTCGCCAATGGCCAATGTAGCAGTATATAAACAATCATTCCCTAAATAACTAACAGAATTCATCCGATTCACAGTAAACGTTACCTTGAGAACCATTCTTGTCCTCCTCCTTAGCCTCCTTCATAACTTCTTTCCCTTTTGCCTCTTTAACCTCTTCCTTCTTTGCAGCAGCAGTTGCAGCAACAACTGGAACATCCTCCTTGACCTTCTTTCCCGCCGCCTTTGAGTTTGATGCTTCTGCTTCCACTTTTCTCTTGCGCTCCTCGGTCAGCAGCTTGTCTTTCACCATACGAACAACAGCATTGACATCATTAATCAATGAATCACTCTTGAAGAGATCAGATTCCCGGCCGACGAACTCGAACACGGCTTGAAGAAACCCTAGAGGATTAGCAGGATCAAGCACGGCCTTAAAGGGCTTTGACGCCGCCGCCGTCGATGATGATGGTGGTTTGCTATCTTGCTCCTCGAAATCAGAAATTATCGCCATTGGATTGATCGAGAAAATGGGATTAGGGTTTTGATGGATTGAAGTATACGAAGAGTGCAAAATGAAACCAAGTGTAGAGACTTCTTGTGTTAAAAAATATAAGAGACTGAGGAGAATTCCAGAAGACCCAATTTATAATTATGGAAAAACAATTGTATAAATTAAGATTTTAGAAATTTACATTTCTAAATGTTTTTCAAATTTCAATTATTAATCCATTCCTTTTTTTAAAAAAAAAAATATCCCTAAAATAAATTCAATATAAATTAAGAATTTCATTATTTACGGTAGGGATGTATATAGGTTGGGCTGATTTGATTTTTAATTAAAAATAATGAAATCAACTATGCCAGTTTATGAAAATTTTAATTTAAATCAAATTAATATAAAGTCAGTTTTTTGGTTTTGATTTTAATCGGTTCTTTTATTTTTTTTATATATTTAGTTTTTTCAAATTTCCTACAATTACACTGTGATTGAAAAGAGAGATCAAATATATTTTACATGTGTGAAGACTAGAACTTAAAAATGTTAACTGAATAAGATTCTTCAAAAAAAATAAAAAATATTTCCAAGTATATTGTTAACTTTCAATCCGAAATCTATAAGAAGATAATTGTAACATTTGAATACAAAACAAAATATTTACAAGCTCAAATTTAAAATAATATATCTAAACTTTGAAAAATCAAATCAAGAATGGTTGATTTTTTTTCTCAACACAAACTTAACCAAATAACTAACCTGATTTTTTTCTTTGATCTAACTTAATTCGTCGCTTCCATTTGGCTTGTACACCTTTAGTTTAGAGTTTAATTGTTTGGTCTTGAAATACAAAGTGTGTTTCTACACAAATTATCGAAACAATTAGCTTCAATAAAAACTAAAAGCATTCTCCAAAACATTTAAACGAAAATTGAGAACAAATTACTTAGGTTGCTTAATTTAAATATAAGTTATGATACTCATGGAAATTACTTTTTAAAATTAGTATGTAAAGATTATACCATGTTGAGTTTATTTCTCATTCCGTATTTACTTTGATGTATTATGTATTAGTACATAATGTGATAACGATAATACATTTAGAGTATTCAATACGAGGAAATTTGGAAAGGGTAAAGCATACATAAATTATACCTCTGGCTTAGGTAACATATATCAAAGAACATATAGAAGAAAAGATATAGAATAAGTACTAGAGGAAGCATCACATAACATACGGCATCAATAACAAAGTAATGTGATAATCAAAACACAATTGATATAGCATCATAGATAGAGAACTACGTTAACCTACTAATACTATTGGTATACAAGAGAAACATGTACGAAGTATCAAACTACCACCAAGCCTAACCTAGCTACATGAAAGTTAGACAACATTTAATTATAAATTTGGAATAAATTGATATTTTGCGATAGAACTCGAAAACACCTAAATGATGCTTTATATTATTCATGTCCATAACAATAGGTTACCCTTAAAACAATAGTATAGACCGTCAAGATGGAAAGACGTTGATGATTTGAAGTGCCCATTGTGTTAAATTGAAAATGAATCCATGAAATTTCTATTATTTCGTCAATAGTCATGATAGCTTGAAGCAAGTTCAAAAAATCAAGTGTATAAATTTTTTACTATAGATAAATTTTCACCGTATAAGGATTAATAAGTTCAAAAGATACACAAAGGATTAATATTTGAGACTATGTAAGTTATCGAAGGGAAAAAACAAAAGATCCATGGGCTTACAAGAGGAGATTAATTTAATTGGACCACTAATTATGCAAGTGCAAATATTTTCAGAATATCTATGACATATGAATAGTCGCACAAATTTAAAATTTAAAGTTTATGATTCCTATAACGATTTTAAGTTAATATAATACAATAACACATGAGTTCACAATCAAAACGTTTATAGATATTTATTAAATATTTTAATACATGTATAGAATTTGAAAAAAATACTACTTTATTTTGTAAACCCACACCAACCTATTAAATCCACCACTGATTGATGATATTCCAACAACAAAGAGTGGAACAAATATGATAGTGAAACAGGTAATTTCAGAAGTTTATTGTGGAGAATCAAAATTGCACTCACTTCGTGGCACTTTAATTTGTATAAAGTTCAAAATATGAGAGTCAAAAGTATCTATTTTTTTTTTATAAATTCTTTAATTTCTTAAAATAAAGATGTAATCAAAGAAAATACTAATTAGAAGGATTCTTTAATATTTTATGATATTTCTCTTTTCATTAAATATTTATTTTATTTAGATATTTGTAGTTTTTTAGAACAATTACTTTATTATTTTCTAAATAAGGATAAAAGGAAAAATAAATAAACAAATTTTTATCTTAAACTTCAAAAATGATAAATAATTCAAAATAATTATATTAAGAATCACATTAAATAATTTGATATGGAGAGTACTGATATTGACATGTAAATTGAAACACAGAGAGTTATATAAAAGTTTCAGAGTTGTACAATATCTTGCCAACAAAAAGAAAAGAAAGAAGAAGTAGCAAGTCTGGTCATTTGATACATGATATAAGGATAATATTTGGAGATAAAATTTAGAATTGATTTAACCTCATCATAAAAATAAAATAAAATATAATATAATTACATAAAATATCTCAAATTCAGAAAATATCTTTATCTACTTCATCTCGTCTATCAAACGACCAAGAGACTAGATTTATACCATGTCTTGTTTAGTGACAGCCTCTTTAAACATCTGAAGTGAGTCTTGTAGGTCATCACATAGCTGGTATGGATCTGGAATCACTTGTGAATCTACCGCCATTGATATTGTCATTTTATTACAATAACTTTGGAAATGTATTGTCACAGCCTGCACCCACGCCAAATTCGTAAATGACATCATATAAATCAAAAAATAAAATATTATTTTATTAAAAACTTGATCAAACAACTTATGAGATGGACTTTTCAAATATTATTTCAAAAGTTTGAAAACAAAATTCATAAAAGTTAGTGGTGAGTATATATATATATACTAACATATGGGAGTCCAAAAGTTGTAGGAGCAACATAAGCCAATTTATGGCCATAAAATGTGATTTCTTCTTGAGGCCCAACCACGTTTGATATTAAAACCGTGGTGCTCGATAGAACTCTCCTTGTCACCTTTGCCGCCACCTTTCATAATAACAATAATAAGATTTTACTTGGAAGTTGTCAAATTCAAATACGATAAAGATGTGATATTTCAGGATAAATCGCTATGTTTTGATCTATATTATTCATTTCTACTATGTTTTAAAAAAAAAAAAAATTCTCTATAAATTTGTGAGAATATGACTTTTTAAAATAGTTTTAATGATATTTTATCTAATGTACAAATATTTTAACATATTTAATATCATAAGTTTTATATACATAACGTCATAAACTCTAGTAATTGGGGAAAAAAAAACTCACCTTGGATCCGAATATATCTTGGGTTAACTTAGCAGCGCTAAAAGAGAATCTGGATTCAAGAGAGAGTTTTTTTCTATCGATAATGGTTTTCGCTTGTCGGATATAATCCAACGGGTTATCGGGTAAGCTTATGGGTAATCGGGTCAACACATATCCTATTTTATTGCCCCATCTTGCCTTTGATTTTTTCTCCATCATCTCTGCTAGAGCCTGCATACATTAAACAATTTTTTTTAAAAAAATTGTCATCTTACCTTAATTAAAAATATGTATATTATACTAAAAACATCCTTAAATCATGTAATATAAGATAAATATGTCATGTCGAATGTTATTAGAGATCTCTATATATTTGCTTGGACCATCAGAAAATGTCGATAGAAGTATGTCAGATTTTTAAAATATAATGTACTTTGGAGGACCGCATTGATTTTAAAGATCCCCAAACATAGATAGGTGAAGGTACAATAATGAGAATATTGCAATTAAAAACTTACTAGATATAGGAAAAACTAAAAGAAAGTAAGACACGTTAATTGAAACAGAGATAGTAAATATAAAGGGATTGTTGTTACTTTAATTCCAGTAGAAGGTCTTATGTTAAAAACAATAGATCCTCTAAGACGAATGTTCTTAGGCAAATTATTTGTCTTGCTGCTTCCTTTTCCATTCTTGTTACCTGAACATACACCACATTTTTATTAGTAGTAAAAATTAACATGTAATTAAAACCCAAAAATACAAATTGAGCAAGTAATTAATCTGAAATTCATATTTAAATTTTGGTTAATGCTTAATTTAGGGTAAACTTATAATGAAGAAGTAAGAAAGATGCTTTCTAAATGGACCACTTTTTCCAGTTCATTTTAGTTGTCGTGCTTACTAAAAATAATTGATTCAAAAATCAAGATACAATAAGCATATATTTTTACCTTTACCATTATTCAAAAAAAGTAGAAACAAAAACGTAATACTCATTAAAGAATAAAGAAAGATAATTTGATCAAATTATTCTTTTAAAGGGCGAACAAAAAATACCACAAGTAAAATGAATCGGAGAAAGTAGCGTAACTAAAAAGAAGCATGATCAATTAAATGCATATAGAGAGCAATGGTTTGACCAATAGCTAAATACTCAGAAGAGCTAGTAAGGTGTAATTAATTAGGGAGTAGTGGAAAATACAGATACTGACCATATCTTCTATTGAGATATCTTGAGAAACCAGCTTGTGCCATGCCCATCACTACATCATTAATTGTCTACAATATGTAACATAATTCAAGCAATAAATAAGTTGCAAAAAAAAAAATTAGAATATGTTGTTAAAGAAAAAATCCAAATCCAAACTAAGCCTATACAAAAGCAATGGAGACTATAATTTTCTCAAAAACAAATGTTATCTTTAAAAGTACGTGTATATAAGAGTATCACGTAAAATGAAGCAGAAGTGCACATACCAAGTTCAAGGCATTCTTGACTATTTTCATGTCATCAAGGCTAACAGTTGTGTGCACAAGTCTCTTAGGACTGTGCTCAACTCCAACTCCTCCTTTCATTGGTGTCTCTGTGTCCTTAAGAAACAAAATAGTTGCCAAAAACAAAACAACATCCACAATCGTATACCAAAACACCATACACAAAAACCAAACATAGTAACAAAACCTCCTTAATAATCCAACATCATTTTTTTCCTTAATTTTTGTACTTGAAGGTAAAGTAGGCAATGCTTCTGGATCCGAAGCTTTTCGAGTACACGCCAAAATTAACGATATAATTGACATTCCATCACCAATTGAATGGTGCAATTTTAAAATCCCAATAGCATTTGCTTCAGAAGTTTTGATGTTTAATATGTGAACTTCCCAAAGTGGCTTTGTCATGTCTAAAGGTATTGTTGTTTGATTCGACGTATACTTCTCCAGAAATTCGTCTGGAGAATCCATGTCCGGGTCCAAATCCGGACATACTATATGTTCTTCCACATTTACCTTCGTTTTCTTCCACTTCCTTACACCTTTCTTTTCATCCACCACCTTTTCAAATAAAAGAAAAAATGTGTCACTATAAAAAGGTGTAGAGAAGTATAAACTTTTATAGGAGTAATAACAATAATGTCT
Organism: Solanum lignicaule; assembly: GCA_029582545.1. Classification (NCBI taxonomy): domain Eukaryota; kingdom Viridiplantae; phylum Streptophyta; class Magnoliopsida; order Solanales; family Solanaceae; genus Solanum; species Solanum lignicaule. The sequence continues at coordinate 30,085 of JAJOOF010008197.1, read as the reverse complement.
ATCGATCAGAAGTACATCCATGATTTGAAGTTTGTGAGTTTTCACACTAATGAAATGTATTAATTATCTAGTGGATTTCTCAATAACTATATATATATAAATTCTGGACCAAAGTTACTAACTTTTGACGAACTGGTACTTTCCATGCTAGCTACCTCTGATTTTAATTAACCTGTTGTAGGACGTAGCTTATTTTACTTTTCAGGTAATTTCCACGAGGGATAGAGCTATTTATATGGTTAAGGGGAATCAAATTCCCTTCAACGGAAGTTGTATTGCATATCTATATATATATATATATATATATAATTTGTTGAATTCCTTTTTATCTAAAGCAATATAGTGTTTTTTAATCACTTAACTAATTTTTTTGGACGTGCATGTCAGTATATAAAAGTTAAACTGAAAAAACTAACTTGTCTACGTACCGGTATACTAGAGAAGCGAGGGTGATTGAGGAGAGTAGACTCGAGTCCTTTCTTGATGACATCGGGGTTGATCTTTGTAGTGCAACCTAAGATAGCAATAATGTGACAATTGAGGTTTTTTGTATGGAACAATCGCGTAGCTGGACTTGCTGGCTCTTGTTCTTCTTCTATTACGACCACCGTGCTATTTTTCTGGCCATTAGTGTTAATAGGTTTAAGACCAAGGCTCCCCATTGCTTTGGTGTATACAAAATTGAAATAGCCAAATTAGCTTTTGTATACATATACTGATATACATATATAAAAAGGGTAATGGCAGCCTATACATGAAATTAAAATGGAGCACCTCAAATTGTGTAATAAAAAATAGTCGATGTAGACCATACTACTTATTGCATTTATTAAAGACGATACTGGTTAGAAAGTATGAATAAATGGGCATACTGGAAACTTCTGATTCGGACGGTTAATTACTTCACCCGTCCACCTTTATTTATCCATTATATTAAAAATAATCATCCAACAATACTTGTCTAGTTTAGAAATTCAAGATGTAGTTTTCCCTTTTGTGTCATAGGGGAAAATGACAAATATACCCTCGAACTATCGTAAATGATATGCAGATACCCTCTGTCATACTTTTGGGACATTGGTGCCCCTGCCGTCCAAAAACTAGAGCATATATACCCTTTATACTAAATATTGTCCTTTTTTCCTTTATTAAATATTGTATTCAGTATCTAATACATTTCACAAATTATTAAATTTAATATATTCATTTTTGACACCCCTAGCATCAGTTAATGGGTTGAGATTGAACACAATTCAAATTATCTTAAGCCCAACCTTTAAAATTTTGGATGAATTGGATAATTACTTATATTTGGGCTCATTTTTGACATCCTAGCACCGGTGCTTAATTTAAGCAATGAACCTATATATTAGAATAAAGGGAAAAAGGACAAAAATATTTCCGAACTATCGTAAATAGTATGCAGATACCCTCTGTCATACTTTAGGGACATTGGTGCCCCTGTCGTCCAAAAACTAGAGCATATATACCCTTTATACTGACGGACATACACGTGTCATAATCTTATCCACCGACCCGACATCGGATCGATGGATACGATTGCGCCACGTGTCCCTATTTAGTCTTCCGTTAGAGTGAAGGGCATATACACTCTAGTTTTTGAACGGCAGGAGCACCAATGTCCCAAAAGTATGACGAAAGATATCTGCATACCATTTACAATAGTTCGGGGTATATTTTTCCTTTTCCTCTATAATAAAATAGACACATTGTTACTAAGCATAACCATTCAATGATTTATTACTAGACATTATATTCACTTTTTTTTGCCAGTTGCCACTTATATTAAACTTTGCATTTATGGATGTTTTGAAGATCTCCAATTATTTAGGGGAGAAACATTTAATTTTTCTCCCTCTATCAAATTATATTATTTTTTTAATACCACATCTGCTTTTGATTGAAAATAATAACACCTTATACCAACTTAAGTTGTTGTGTACATAAATGATCAGCAATAACATACCAGTATATGATCACACATGGAGTCTGAGAAAGATGTGTACACAAATTTTATCTTTATTTTAAAAAATATAAAAATTATTTTTGATAGATCCTTGAGTCAAAACTATTTCCCCCCTAAAACTAGTTTGAAAGAAATGCATAAATATTTGATTTTTTTGGGTGAGCGATTGCCTTATAAATATGAGGAGATTTTTTTACTTTTATAAGAGGCTGGTTGGTGAAGAAGTTTTAAAACTTGCTGAAAAACTAACCTAATAGTTGTCAATTTTTATTTATTCACTATATTAAAAAATAATTGTTCATTTTTATTTGTCCAGCTTCAAAAGTTAATAGATGATTTATTATTTAGTTTCTAATTACTTTTATTATTAATTATGGTTACTTTTCATGCATGAATTAAATTCATTAAAATCAAAAGATAATATAATAAAATTGTCATTCTATTTTATTACTTCTTTAAGAGGCGTGTCAAGAAAATATTAGATAAGTAAAAATAAATTGAGAGTAGGTTTTACATTAAATTGAATTAGTTATGTGTGATTGATAGCATTTAATGTAACGCTATCTGTTTTGTTTTACCCCATCCATATTAACTTAGGGCAATGTTTTTTTTTTTTTAAAGAGGTATATTTTATTAATTTTTTTTTTGTTAAGAATATATTGGAATTCTAAATTTAACTAATATTATTTTTTTATAGTTATTTAATATTGAGAATAGTATGGATAAAAATATAGTAATTTTTTTTTAATTTTCTAAAATGAACAAGTAAAGAAATAAATTAATTTTGTAATATAGAATTCAAATAAAATAAAATGAAGGAAGTATTGCATTAGCTTATCTTCTTCTTTAGTTCAATCGGAATGGTCGACCACCAATATTAAAATCAGTTTTTTTATTCTTTAAAAAATAATGCACTTTCTTTTATAAAAATATTGATGTGTTTTATCAAAAAGGAAAACTGCTTTTGAGAAATAATACAAAATTTTGCTTTTTTTAAAGGAAAAAAATAGAATTAATATTTTCAAGATAAAAATATTTTGATAAAGAATTTATATTTATTTAACTATGTCTCAATTATTTAATTCATATATCTATTAAATATAAAATAAATATAAATACGGTAAAGGGTCAAATATACCCCTGTACTATAGAAAATAGTTTATATATGCCCTTCGTTATACTTTTGGGTCAAATATACCCCTCCCGTTATACTTTGGGCCAAATATACTCCTGATTTTAACGAAAGGACACTTGTCAAATATACCCCTCCCGTTCAAGACCACAATGTGGCGGGTCATTTTTTTCACCAAAAATATTTCTTGCAGAACTTCCAGCCTTTGAAGTTATTCCATCTCTTAAAAGATTAAAATAGTTGATAATTGTTGCAAGTTAGAATTCAAAATTTTAAGTTTGATTTAGCAGTGGGTCAATATTGATTAACATATTGGGCAACATGAGAAACTGAACTTAAACACCGGTGTTCAACGGACCAACAATTTAGTAGCATTAGAAAATTAGGGCAACAAAGATTAAGGCATGCTTGTGGATGGATTTTATCATCACAACGAGCAAGAAATATGTAAGTGACAATACTGTGTGCTGGACCTTTCGTAGTTGAGTATTGATTTTAATGGAAGCTTTAGCTAGACAAGATGATTATGAAATGGGTTTGGTTCAAATTGGGTATTTAAATGGGTGGGTTTCTAAAAGGAGTTGGGTATTTAAAATTAGAGGTGGGTTATTTAATTCCTATGTTGATAAGTGCCCTTCCCGTTAAAATTAGGGGTATATTTGGCCCAAAGTATAACGGGAGGGGTATATTTGACCCAAAAGAATAACGAAGGGCATATATAAATTATTTCCTATAGTACATGGGTATATTTGACCCTTTTCCGATATTAAATATGATCATCGCCTCCTCTTTGCTTGTGTTGTCTTAACTATATTTATATTCCTTAAAAAGCTTAAAAATAGAAAAGTCAAGTATTGGATCTGAATTTAATCGGATTCCTTGTAAAGATACTGAAAATCGAGCGAGAAATTCAATTTTTTTGGGACAAATTAAAATACTTATACTTTTTTAAGGACCTCATCATAATGAACCTTTCCTCGTGATCAGCTTAATGTGTTGGAGTGACTCTTGTTCTAAATTAACTTTATAACTGACCTCTCAAAACTGAAGACGATATATATTAGATCAATGCAATTTAATTTTTATAACATATATTTACGGGTTGTTGTAGATCAACAATTAATAGTATTAAATTTATCTACTTACCATTACTTTTCGAAAAGTTGCATATTTAGTTGATCGATCAAAAATATTTATAATTACTAATCAGTGTATATATATGATTTGTCGGCTATTTTTTGAGCGGATGATTTTAGGCATATTTATATGTTTTTAAACGTTACGTTGTTTGCATGTCATGTAAAATACATCATACTTATGATAATTACGAAGTATTGTACTAATTGAAGTTTGAATAATGCATATAGGTAGGTACTTTCAGCACGAAAATTCACTTTGAGGAAGAAAATAGTTTGAGAATGAATTTGGAACCTATGGAAAGCAACACTCAAGGCTAAGTGTTAAGAAATGGTAAAAATTGTTTGGAGCAAATATTAGTGTTACACGCAGTGACGGATGTAGAATTTTTGGCTTGTGGTGGTCAGAGGCAGTCCCATCTTTATCAGTTTGGGTGCATATGCACTTGTTAACTTCGAAAAAATCACGTGTATATATATATATATATATATATAAAAGAAAACTGATAGAAATTAAGATATATATTTAACAGTGCACCAATTAGGAGAATAAGAGTGTCCTTGTATTGCTGGTATACAAAGAAGAGGAACCACCTCTGAGACCAGAGTTTCGAATCTAGCTAAAGCATTATATCATTGTTTTTATTTTAAATTTAGCTTAAAGATCATTGTTATTAGCGCAAATCGAATTCTTGAACTTTTTAGAAACACAACCTTCAAATTAGCTACTCAGCCAAAAGACCCATCAGGAGATTTGTTCACTGAACATTTAATATATTCAATTTGGAAGAAATTACTATATATATAAATAATTTTACATCGAATGGATGCTCGAACATCCGAAATAGATGATGAGAAATTGACCAAGTGTTGGGCACCATAGTAGGCGTGGTGCGACCTATATCACTTCTAAATTAATCGTGAGCGCGATAATTAATTGTGTTCATCATAAATTTTTAGTATGGGGCTCACAGAAAAAAGTTACCTCTGATAATTAACTGTGTTCATCATAAGTTTTTAAAGATTCGATATTTGACTCTCCCGTCATTTTACTACTTGTAGACCACTTACACTTATGTATAGGTTTGATAGCAACATAATTAATTAGCTGAACTACCCCCAAAGTTTATTATTTATTTTCTTAAAAAAGAAAAGGAAGTGTCTCTTCGTATGTATATTTAAGGTAGACATATCAAATAATCAAACATGTTGATGGCGACAATTAATGAAGGGGACAAACAACGAGGTTTAGAGGTAGCTGTTGAAAATTGAAATTATAAAATAATTTAGAAATAAAAATAAATGCACTATTCAATTTTAAATATGACTAGCCATAAATTTAAGACGAAAATTCGTGACAATTCATTAAAATTGACATTAATTTCACTTAAATAGTTAAATAGGGCCCGTTCATTTTATATTAAGAGTTCTCATTTTGACACTTTGAGGGTGTTTGAATTTGTTCAAAGTTGGTCAAATATACTTTTAAGTTAATTTTGGAGTGTGACAAGTATAAAAATAACTTAAAATAAGTTAGAAAGTGTTTGACAAGGTTAAAAATAACTTAAAACTAAAAGTGGTCTCCCTTACCTTTTTTTTTACTAGTCATTTAAGTTTAATTTTTTATTTTTGACTTAAAAATTACTTCTTTTGTCTCATTTTATGTGAGGTAGTTCAACTCGGCACGGAGTTTAAGAAAGTAAGGAAGACTTTTAAAATTTGTGGTCTAAAATGAATGATAGAAATTTATGTGGCTATAAATCATTTCATTAATGGTAAAATTAACAGTTTAATATTATTTTTACTTAATATAGAAATGTGTCATTCTTTTTGGGGCTGCCTAAAAAAGAAAATAAGTCATATAAATTGAGACAGAGGGAATACCATTTTAAAGCCTATCCAAAAGGGCTTTTATAAATAGACATCCATGCATAGAGTTTTAACTAGCATGGGAGGCCTTGACAGCAAAATCACAATATTTTTTACAACAATTAGGGACACTTTTATCTTTCAAATGAGACATAAAAGTAATAAAGCCACAAGAATTAGATTTTGCATAGTTAAAACAAACTACAAATGCCAAATAAAGAAATAACTCCAACAATAATAAGTTTTAGTACTGGACTACTAGCATTATTTCCTTTTGGTATCTTGTTTAGTGACAACCTCTTTAAACATCCGAAGGGAGTCTTGTAGGTCATCACATAGCTGATATGGATCTGGAATCACTGTGGATCCACCGCCATTGATATTGTCATTTTATTACAAAAACTTTAAAAATGAATTGTTATAGCCTGCATGTCACGACTCAGACCGTCGTGATTGACACCCACACTAACCCTCCGGTGGGAGAATCATTACTACAACCCAAACTAACAACTTAACCAAATACTACGCATTTAAAGATACGGAAGCAAATTTAAATGTCTAAGAAACGAAATAAGGAGTTCTCATAAATTCCAAAGGTTTAAATAAATAACTAACCAAACTAATGCGAAAGTCTTAACTTTTAGAACCTGAAAGTCATTGTACCAAAACATCTAAATTCAACAAGTCTAAGGAAATGGGTACAGCCCAAAACTAAGCATAAGAAACATCTAAACAATAGTCTAAGTCCGAAGAGAATGGACTAAACAAAAATGAAGGATTTCGTGGCAGCCTGAAAGAACTGGCTCATCCTTGAAATCCAGTCTCGATCACTGATCTCCTAGCTGAGGTCTATCAATAGCCGCCTGAAGATGCCCTGTGCTCAATAAAGAACGAGCAAGTGCAGTATCAGTACACAACCACAGTGTACTGGTAGGTTCACACGGCTATCCCATTAAACGAAATATATATAAGCAATCACAACAAAGTAAACATGACATGTACTGAATATAAACACAGTTATCATTTCAAGAGCAATGTACAATTCCACATTCTCAATAACAAGTAATTATGACAATTCAATGGTCCTTTCATGGAACCCATACCCAAACTGTTAGTGTACTGAAACGTGGCACTCGATCCCAATTAGTGTGTTGAACGTGACACCCAATCCAATATATGCGTCAGAACATGGCACCCGATCCATGTTAGTGTGTCGGAACGTGACATCCGATCTAATATATACGCCGAAAAGTGGCACCCAATCTAACATATGCGCCGAAAAGTGGCACCCGATCTAAGTTAGTGTGTCGGAATGTGACACTCGACCCATTCAACACAACCACAATCACAATCACACTCATATGTACATTCTCATAATCATATAATCAAGTGTTAAATCATGGCATACATTTATTCATTCACACTCATCTCATTAGGTTTGATCAACAATGCTTCATTCACATATATACATGCATTACAATGAAGCAATTACCACTATACATCGCACAAATAAGAAATCAAATCATCACCTACCTCGAAACCAAGCTTGAATCCTCTTAAGACACTTGATTCTTCCCTTTCCGGATTCTTTTCGCTTGTTCTAGGTCTACAAACAATTAATAACACAAAGATCAATAATTACGGTCTAATTACATGGATTATAGCAAACCTATGAGATTTTTCTCACCATCCAATTCAGTCCAAAAACCCTCCCCCAATAGTAATTAACCAAGAATCCAAGTTTTACGGATCGAAAAACGGATTAGGGGAGTAAAAACTTACCTTTAGTGCTAGAAGAGGTGGAAAATTGTCAAGAACTTGCCCTGGTTCGTCTCCTAGCTCTCAAGAATGAAAATTGCAAAATAATAACGTTTTTGGAGTTTATTTCTGACTTAAGTCGTAACTGGCCCGCTATGACGGCCCCATCCCACCACAGCGGCCCCGCCCTAGCGGCTTGCATGGAAACATAGAGTCGAAAGTTGAGTTTCAAACTCCTATTTCACAACACACCTTCAACCCATGACACTCAAAAACTACCCGTTCACACTAAGGTCAGTTTCGGGAGTTGTACTCGCCTGAATTCGATTCCGTAAAGTCGTATGGGTTCCTTAACGTTTTAGCTATCTACCTATTTAATCAAATTCATTATTAAATCTCTCATTTATTACCACATTTTCCTAGACTCGCGTGACTCCGATTTCATCCAAATCTGGACTAGGCTAGGAAATTCCAAGTTACTACTAAAAGTTTTTTCAGCCCCAATTCTTTCCCCGTTAGCTTTCCTGTAACGACGGGAACATGTCGTTACACTACAACCATACTGAATTCAAAAATCACATTTCCAAACAAAGCAAAATTAAAGGGAGTAATAGTATATTTTATATAGGGTAATGTTAAATGGCCAAAAAATTTGGCCAGGAATTTAAAAAAATTATAATATTTTTTTATTTTAAAATAAACTCATCTTTTTTCCATTTTTTAGTTAAAAAGTATTAAAGTTAAAAGGATAAAAATATTTTAAAAAATAAAATAACATAAGAAAAATACTAATCTTATCAAATTCTGACCAAATTTTCTGGGCAAAATGGTTTTTCCTTTTATATACTAACATGAGGGAGTCGGAACACTGTAGGAGCAGCATAAGCTAATTCATGCCCAAAAAATGTGGTCTCTTATTGAGGGCCAACCATGTTCGATAATAACAATGTGGTGTTCGATAGAACTCTGATTGCTAGCTTAGCCGCCATCTTTCATATTATGCCAAATATAACAATATTTATCGATTATTTTTGTGTAACGATTAATCATTTTTAATAAATAAATAAATTATTGATAGATATTATAATTTATAACATGCCCTTTTTTTAAAATACACTAAAAAACATAATGAGCAATATAAATCAGAACAATGAAAGTAACTAATTATTCCGTCCCCTAGCCATTTCAAAGCAACACAAATTGAGACAGAGAGAGTAACACATTATTATGAATTTTTAATATCACAAATTTAAAAGATATTATCCTTAATTTTTTCAATTTAAACTTAATAAATAAAGGTGATCATATAAAATGAGAAAGTTGATTTCTTTGAAATTGTAACTAATGATAATTTTAAGTGATATGTTCTTTTTAAAAAAAATATTATTTCCCCTGATTTTCTTATTTCTGTTATTAAATAATTGTATTCTTGCAAATCAAACAAATAAGAAAATACATAAATCAGATACATAACAAACTAAAATATTGACATTTTAAATAATTATTGAAAATATGGCAAAGGAATCCTATTAAATGTCAAAATATTGTCATTTTGAAAAAAATTTCCTTCATTTTTTCTCCATCATCTCACCTAGAACCTGAACGCGATACATTTGTATTATTCTTATAAACCATATTAAACGACAATGAAAAAAAAGAAATGGTACTATACATCAATTTCTACTACTTCTAGTTCTTTGTTTAGTTTGACACAAACTTTAAAATTAGATATATTTTTTGAATCTTGTTATAAAAGTTAAAAGGATGGTATAATATACTAAAAATATCTTTTAAATTTTGTGAATTTTAAATATGATAATCTTCTCTTCATTTCTATAAAGGAGTGTTATCATATTGAAAATAAAAATTTATTAAATATACAAAAATATTTTCTTTTAATATACTAAAAATAAGTGAAACACATAATAAATAAATTTGTGGGAATTGATTGTTGTTAATTACTTCTAAGTCCAGTAGAAGGGTGGAAATTGGATTGTTGTTAATTACGACAACAATATAATGCCAGTTCCTAATCTGTATCAAGTGGGGGTGTAGCTCATATGGTAGAGCGCTCGCTTCGCATGCGAGAGGCACGGGGTTCGATTCCCCGCACCTCCATTTTAGTTTTTTGTTCGTATGAACATTGAAATGTACGTAAGAAATAGTAGTAATTTTTAAGGTTCAGGTTCTTTTTAAAAAATCATATCATCTCTTTTTTTTTTTGAGTATTTTATAATGTATGACCAAAAATCAGATTTTTAAAAATCATATCAATTTTTTTTTGGTATCGAAACAGTTCGGTTAATTTTTGAGGTTTTTAAATTTAAAGCATCACCTCAAAATATACTATTATAAAAATATTTCCCAAGTATGTTTGTGAAGAAGCACTTCAATTCTTCAACAAGATGTAAAGAATGTAAGACTTTGTTACTGTGTTGTTTGATCTTAAACATTTAGTAGGAGTGCTTGCATAAATTTTGCCGTATTGTTTGATGAAGTATCTACCCCATAGTATCTAAAACCTAAATTATCTTTATATTTGAAAAATATTATAAAATATATTTATATATTAAATTCAACATATTGTTAATATATAAAATAAGGATGTTCGATTTGGTTTGAGAATTTTCTATTTTTATTATAAACAAAAACGACCATCCCAATTATTTGAGACGATTATACACTTAAATAAAAATCTATAATTTTATTGTAAAAATAATATAAATTAATTCGATACTATTAGATTTGGTCGATTCAGTCAGTTTTTCATATTCATCAATACACCACTGAAAATAAGTGCAACACAATTTCAACGCTCTATGCCAGAATTCAAAACTTTGACAGGTAAAAATAAGAATGAAAGGGCACTTTGGCCTTCATATTTTTTTTTTTCCCCTTTGGATAAAGAAACTTTGAGCTTCAATTCAATGGTTTATACAAATAAACTTTTACCAATTAGAAGGTCGGGTCGATCGACCCTCTTATAATTGGATCTGTATTTATTACATAGAAGGCATGAAATAAAATGTTTTTCAATTTTTTCACGTTAGATTGGTTAAATATTTTTAAAACTATTTTTCTCTAAAAAAACAAACTCTTTAAAATGAGGTCCTAATGAAAGTGGAAAAACTAGTGCTAACTTGAAACACTCCACATTGATTGTTTTTTCCATTCCCTCCAACACATCTCATAATCATGTGAGTCGGGGTATATTTGTCTATTTAATTTATATACAAAAACTTGTAGGATAATAATTTTTACTTACCTACTGAACATAAGAAATAAGTAGAAAATCCACTTATTTTTTTAAAGATATTTTCCTTCGTACCAAACTCACCCTTAGAGTAATAAATTATCATTCATTCAAAGATTGGTTTTCGGTAATTATGAAACGATGAAAGGTTTTTTCGAAATTGTTAGTAAATATAGGGAAAATTACGTGTATAAGCAAACATATGCTAGTTAATTAGCTAACATAACTATAGTTTGAATTAATTACGACTCACAACTTAATTTTAGCTATAATAACGTCATCTCTCTCTCCTCTCTCCTCTTTTATACATATACACATACAAATTATACATATACAATTAGTCTCTACCCTCTCTCGCTCGCCTCTCTACTCTCTCTCTCAATCTCGCTCGCCAAATATACAATACATATGTATACCAGTTACATGCATATATACAATTATCTGACATATATACATATACATATACAGTTTGTCTCTCTACCCTCTCTTGCTTGCCTCTCTCCTCCCTCTCCCAATCTCACTCACATATCTCATCCCTGTAATTATAACATGTAGTTACGAATCGTAATTAGTAAACTATAAATATGAAACATAAATAAATTATTTTTAAGTGGCTATAAGCGAAAATTCCCCAATATAGTTATGTGACTTAATTTGATGAGAAAATGTACGTGATCATCCCAATTCCGGATCTTACTAAAGCGGAAGGCTATATTGTGTGGACACGATTTATTCATGAGTCGTTGACAATTGACATGTAAAAGATATTGTTTTCCTACGCAAAATAATTAAGAAAGGTAAAGTGAAATTTACTCTTAATTTTATAATAAATAAACTTGACTAAATATCTATTTTAAAATTTAACCTCGAATAACGTACATAGAGATAAGATCTTTGGAGGAGGTCATTTTTACAATAGATAAATTACCCATCAAACCATTTAAGAAAACGAAATACATTAAAGTAGAATTAACTAGGTGCAAATTTGACATCAAAATATATGCCCTTTTATGATCAACAATATTTAGATAGATTAAATTTACTAATAAAAAAAGTGGTGCAGTTGATGAGACTACTCCTTTCTTAATTAAATTTCGATTATGAACTAATTTGGATATGGAAAAATCCAGCTTGATAGCCATAGGAGCGCTTTCTCCGAGTGAGCCCTTTGCATCAACAATTCGGATTAGTTGGCTCCAATACAGGTATCAAATATTAAATTAAAATTAAAAATAAAATATATTAAATTTAATTTGGTGTTGACAGATCCTGAATTTCTATTTATAAAAAGGCAGCCACTTGTGAGTATCTTTTTGTAGGTAAATACATGTTGGCACATTTTTTGTGCATAATATATGATCAAAGTCAGAAGGCAGTATTTGCCATGTTAATCAGATGGACACGTATTTTCTAGGTAAATACATGTTATTCTCTTTATTTAATCAGATTGACCCCCATATAATATTACTACTAATTAAAGTAAAATTATATGCATGTTATTGGATTAAAATAGCAACTGTAAAAAAAGATCTTAACATGAACTTATATTTGGATGCATAGTTTTTGCAATTTTGTTATTTTTGATCGATCTATTTATGAAATTTAGTGCAATTTTTTGAGGTGTATTTTCTATTGCTATTTTTCGATGGTCCTCTTGGTTAAATCTATATTTTTTTCACAATTCAGATAATCAAATCGCCAAAATTCATTTAATATTTGTATGTGACAAGAAAATCATTCATTTTTGACAAACTTAAAAGATCAAAACTGTATAGGTGGATATTTAAGGGATCATATTGAATCTAGCCAAACAAATAAAGGACCATTAATCATTATTGCTTTTTTCCTCTTTTATCGTTTAATAATAAATAATAAAACTTTTGACTAATTCAAGTCCCCACTTAAATATTACAACTACTCTTTTCTCCTCATTTCTATAGTAGCAATTCTGCACGTCTTCTCTCAATGGGTAACATTCTCTTTTTGTGCTTTCAACTAATTTTAGTATATTGTTTCATTTATGATTGAATATGGTAATGTGTGTGTCTGTACATTTCTTGAATTTTAATTTCTTGATACAATCTCGTTCATTTTAATATTTCCTCTTTCAAATGATTTTACTTGAGCCGAAGATCAATTGGAATGTGTCATACATTTTATCTTCTTCAGACCTCGATCTATGGAATTAAACTGAATATGCTATTGTTATTTCTCTGATCGTAGCGTTTTTGCTTCTTTTCAGTTCAATAGAGAAGGCAAATTCACAAAGCTTAATTTGTTTTGATGGCCTCTGAGAGGGAGATTTTCAGCCTATCTGGACCATTGTATCTCACTGCTATTGATTGGTAAGATCAACGCACATCTCGTTTTATATTTTCGTCTTCATTTGCGGCCGTTGATTAAACGATGGATTTGACTTTGTGTGTCCCTTTAGTCTACATTACTCTAAATATCGTATGTCCGTTCATTTTTACTTGTTAAGTATTGACTTGATAGGTGCCTTAAATAACAATAAATAGAATAACAATTTTATTATATTGTCTTAAACAGTCTGTCACCTCCTGCCCAAATTTTGAATTTATATGTTAGCCTCAATATCTACCTTAGTGCTTATATTGCGTAGATTATAGACTTAACCTTGTCAAAGTTTGGACGTGCAAAGGTGTTATAATGTCTACCATTAGTTGAGAGATTGGGTCAATGTATCGTTACATAATTTGAACAATACACGATGGAATATATAGATCATTCTAAGTAGAATCCTTTCTTACGATATGTTAAAAAGAGCGATATCAATCACGTAATAGCATCAGCTCTTTCCATACAATGATTCATGCTTTACTCGTACCGTGTCATATGCAAATGAATTCACTTTTGAAGTTATATGATTAACTTCAAAATTCTGAACTAAGTTAACATTTTTCACAGGAGAAATACATGTCATAGGAGGTCCATAGCAGCAAGTTTAGTACAAAGTGTGTACATTCTTGAACGTGACCGCCAGCAAAATCGTCAAGGGTTTAATGCCCTTGCTCCACCATGGTGGGAATTCTTCCATTTTCATTTAATCCAAGTCTTGGTGGACAATGAAGACCAATCATACTTTGGCGCGATTTACGAATACAAATTCCCAAACTCCAATTTCCACAACAAAACAATGAACGATATTCACAATCAAAATCAAAATCAGAATCAGAATCAGAATCCACCAAAGTATGTGATTGCCTTTCGAGGCACAATTGCCAAAAAAGGTAACAGATCACAGGACTTCAAATTAGACCTCAGACTCATTCGCGACAATCTCCACAATTGCTCTCGCTTCCATATTGGTTTGCAAGTTGTACAGAACATTGTTCAGAATCACGAGGTTTCAGATATTTGGCTAACCGGACATTCATTAGGCTCTTCAATTGCACTACTAATCGGAAGGAATATGGTGAAAACAGGAATTCATCTCGAAACATATCTTTTCAATCCACCATTCACATCACTTCCGATAGAGAAATTCACAAAGAACGAGAAATTGAAGCACGGAATCCGCATTACTCACAGTGTGTTCACTTCAGGACTCGCTAGTGCTGTCAATAGTTGCAAATCAAAGTCCACAAATAAAAGTGAGTCGTTTACTCTGTTATCTTCGTGGATTCCTTACTTATTTGTGAATCCATCAGATCCAATCTGCGCGGAATACGTTGGGTATTTCGAACACAGAGAGAAAATGGCTGCGATTGGGAAAGGGGAAATTGGACGAATTGCGACGCAGAATTCAATAAGGAGTATAATTGGGAATGCAATAGGCAAAGATCAATCGGAACCATCGCACTTACTTCCTTGTGCGTATGTTGCTATTAATTCGAGTCCTTCTCCAGATTTTAAGAGAGCTCATGGAATACATCAATGGTGGAAGCCAGATTTACAGTGCAACTATAAACTTTACCAGTTTCGATAAGATTAGATTAATCGAAATTGATTGTCATAGAATTCAGATTCATTGTAAGTTCAAGTCGCAAATAAATCTATTTTTGAAATAGTCTGCAAGTAAAAGTGTTCACTCTATAAATCCGAATACAGTTGAAGTATACAATATATATAACAGCTTTTGTTATTGTACCTACTTCAATACAACATTTTTTTACAAAAAGTGCATACTTTTTAATATACTTTCTCCATTTTTTAATTTTATCACATTTTTTTAGAGTTAATCAATATGAACTTTGAAACATTCTAAAATGTATTTTTCCCATCATATTCATAAGAAAAAAGTTGCAATTTTGAGTACTTTTTTAAAAAGTTTTTGAATACCTAAACCTTTATTTTAAATTTCAAAGTTATTCAAAATGAACGAGAGGGAGTTGCTCGGATGGTAAGCACCCCTCACTTCCAACCCGAAGGTTGCGAGTTCGAGTCACCAAGAGAGCAAAAGGGGTGGGAGCTCTTAGGGGCCTAACTCACACCCCAAAAGCTAGCTCAAAGGGAGGAGGATTGCCCAAGTCTTATAAGGAGTCCACCCATCTCATTAACCACCGATGTGGACTTTTGTCATTTTTTAACACCCCACCTCACGTCCAGTGCTTACCATCTGGTGCGTGGGCAATTTTTTATTTTGGGGGCCCCAACATCGGGTAAGACGGGCCCTGCTCTGATACCATGTTAAAAAAAAAAGTTATTCAAATTGAGTCTCAAAAAATACAACATAACAACTAAAAAAAATAGATGTGGAGTATCTCTAAAAGACATTGATTACTATGAGGGGAAGGGTAGGGCGGTAGGCGTGGGACAGTGAGGAGGGGCTTAGGGGGCTGTGAGGGAACCCAAGGAAGGCGTGAGAGTCCATGCACCTTATAAGGTGAGGCCTGCGCCTTCCTTTTTACATGTGCTTTTCTATTTCATTATTAATGGCATTAAAAATTTAAGGGGTAATGTGTGAGGGGTCTTACGCCTTTGTCTCTTCCATTATTTTATTGTCCTTTTGGAATTTTAATTTTAAAAAAATCCCTTTATGATTTGGACTCAAAATTTATTTGTAATATATACAATTGATAAAATATATTTAGCCCTTGATCAAACTCCTTTTATTCAACCAAGTATCAAATACTTATTTAATTTAATTTATAACATATATCACATCAAAATGTACTTTTACACATAATTTTTAGAAACTAATCTAAGGTGTTAAATTTTACCTAAATATTAAAAATCTTGAATGTGTGATTATATAACTATTCTATATTTAAGTTTAATACTCCCAAACTAACTATGTGGCGCATACATACTTTATAAAAGAGAACAAATTACTATCTATGGAGACCCCAAAGCAAGCCTCTTAGATGCCTTACAAGAAACTTTAAGAAAATTTATCATTAACGATCCATTCTTAACGAAAGGATATAAATTCGATCATTAAATATGTATTTATTACATCACATTTTTTTTCAATCGGTAAAATGTAACTTTTATTTAATATTAACGAAGAAATAATTTTCGGACATTAAAAATATGAAATTCAGTCGTTATTGTCTAAAAAAAGCATTATATTTTTTAGATTGAACTTTTGAAGGAACTCTCAGGGAGTGATACACTCAACAATTATATAAACAAATTCTCAGACATAATTTCTTTTTGAATTGGTTATTTGATGGAGAAACTAACTAGAAAAATTGAGTCTTGATATTCGAATTTGTTAACAGAAATTAAGATGTTGATCTCTATTTAACGCTTTTGAAAAGGAAATCAACATCTGTTACTCAACTTTCTCTTCATACTTCAAATCTTAACTGATTTTTATTGGTATTTAACATTCTATTCATATTTCAAATCTTAACTGATTTTTATTGGTATTTGGTGGGAGTGATAATATCTGGACATATTCTTGAAGCTTCCTCCTCTTCAAAATAAGTTTATGTTATTTTGAATATTAATTGTTCGGTAGAAGATTAAATTTTACCCAATTTTGGATTTATGCTTTATGATTCATTAGTTTATTAGTGTGCATTTACTTTAATTATGTTTATAAGTCATCAGACAACCGTACCGGCCTTGACAATAAAGGAGGTGTGATAGTGATTATTATCGAGTAAACTGATAAGATTAGCCAAAGGGCAGTCATTACAGAATTAGCTAGCTAACACAACTTGCTATGGTCTAGAATTGTAACAAAACTTACTCAAAGAATCAGGCATACTAATGATTAAAACTTTAAACTAGAGACTACAGCTTGAATATCAATTGCATATGTATGCTAGATCTTTGGCAATTGTTTTGCTTCTTTGTTCAAAGAGTCGCTGATTTCTCTTTATCCATATGGCATATGTGTACTCAGCAAATACCATGCATCTTGAAAATCTTTGGTGTATGAGACTTCCCCTTAGCCCTTTTGATACTCCATCCCAGTACCTCCTCCCAAGTAGACATAGGACAATCTCCATTGTTAAGCCATCGCATTACTTGGGTTCTTAGTGCAATTGATACAGGGCACTGTGTGAATAAATGATTATGGCCATGATTGACATAAAGCACAAATCGGATTGACGGATCAGAGTCTTCTGTCTGTACAGTTGTGGCTGGTATTTGTAACAGAAGGTCTTTTGCAGCCATTATTTTCCTAGTCATCCAACTTGCCTGTTGAGGTATTGACCAATTGTTGCCATATCACAACTTGAGTGTTGGGATTCGAAGATCTAAATTATAAAATGTCCTTTGTGTAATGTAGAATCTCAATTGAAAATATCTTAATATTGTCTTCCAATACAACTGATATTGCTGTTATTTTTTACTTTAAAATCATCCCTACTATTGTCAATACTCTTCTCTAAAGCAATCAGTTATTTGTACTTAAACTTGATCCAGAATCTTATTTGTGAAGTTAATAATCTGAGGTAGTTTGTATTCCCTTTTGTCAATGTTTTGGTCACAGTTTCTAAGTCCAGTTGCAACCAAATCATGCTAATGAAATCCAAAAATTGTACTGAACTAGCTAGCTATTGGGAATAACATATATTGTTGGCGTAAAAAAAAAAGGTGAACTAAAAATTTGGCAAATTTAAGATAAAGGTTGCTAATAGTGATATTGGTTGAATATTCATATTGAATTAGAACATTCAATATCAGTGGTCTTGTAAGTACTTATAAGCTAAACACACATGCACTCTAAATTTTTTGATAAATGATTGAGTTGTCTCTGATATTAGAGAAGATAATAATGTAATGCTTGTTTGAAAGCTACATGTGAACAGTGTAAGCTAAGTCAATGGGGGATAGCCATGCTAATCCAGGCAATAGTAATTAATTATGTGTTCACTCTACTTTTCTTTTCTTTTTTTTTTGCAATGGAAATAGTGTAAAAGATTTATATTTACTTTCTAAAAAAAATTATTGGATCATAATTGTACATAATATTAGTTTTAGTTTTGGATTAAAAATGTCTATCTTTTAAATAGATTTATGAGATGACATATATGATGTTTTAATTATATAAATAACACCGTCTATCCTATTTAATCCAAAAAAAACTATAAACCATTTGTTCATCCCAATTTTTTTTATGTTTCATGTTTTGTGACGAAATGGATCGATTCAAAAGATAATAATGTCTTCTTTGTTTTAAGTTGCAATCCATCCGTGTTTTAGGTTCAAGTAAATTTGTTGGTTGGGTCGAGTTATTTAGGGATCATATCTAATATCACGTGGATTAATAAAACAATATAATAGGAAGGGTTATATGACAGAAAAAGGAAACAATAGTATGCTGTCATTCAGGTTGATATAGATCAAGATTGGGAAAATACCTATGATATCCTTAGCTAAGATGCAGTGGTATCATTTCTCTTAAGCTCAATCTGCACAAATTTAGCTTTTTCTATTTGATTCAGGTGATGTACAAGGGGATTTGATCCTTATCTTGATAGGTAAAGACAACAACAATGTTGAACTGAAGAAGTCTTCACCGAGTCGGATTCATGGTGTTCGTGAGAATTTTGAACACCCAAATGGATACCACTCAAGCTTAACACACTTCTGTGATGTTTGATTCGAAGAGAGAAGGACCTCCGGTAGCTCCATGAACGACCATTATTGAGCTGATAGGAGCACTGATTGCCTCTGACAAGTCCTTTCCTTTTTGTTTGGGAAAAATGTCTGAAATATACTTGAACTTTGATTGAAATTGTTGTTACGATACCAAATTTTATGGAGGACCTTTTACCCCCTGCACTATTTAAAAGTGTATTTTAAAGGTATATATGTGCCCACATGGACATCATTAATATCACATCATTATAAATAGTAATGTGTCCACGTGAACACATATATACCTTTAAAATGTACTATTAAATAGTGTAGGGGGTAAAAGGTACTCCATAAAGTTTGGTATCATAACAACAATTTCAATCAAAGTTGAAGTATTTTTCAAACCCTTTTCCCATCTTTGGTTGTTTCAGCTTGTTGCTGATGATTTTTGTTTTGGGCTTAGGTCACTTTTGGACCCAAGCTATTTATGTTTGAACTCTCTTTTTACTCAATAAATGGGCCTTCCCCATATTAAAAAAAATACCATCTATTTAATTAAAATTTCATATAATATTTTCTCAAAAGATTTTTGATTTTCTCGGATAAATTCTTTAGATTGTAATTTAAAAAGTCCATAAATTAAAAGAAAGAAAAGGTTATTTAGTAAATAGTTATCAACACAAATGGGACAATCATCTGGACACCACGAAAGCCCAACGAGTAGAGGCTGCCCCAATCTCTCACAGAAATATCATCAATGAAGTTAGGGAAATTTTCTGTGGTCATAAAATTTGCAAGTTTTGGCAAAAAGATCCAAAATTTATAAATATAAATATGATGCTGGAGTCAAAATATACTAGTCAATTTTTTTAAAAAATTTATCCAATTTTTTATATTTCATTTAAAAAAACTCATTAATTATGATTCTAACTATAACTACAGCTACCTAACCCCTTTGAATAACAATATTGTTTCGTCTTCTTAATTAACTGGTCTAAAAATGTATGCTCGCTATAAAATGATTGTTCGTAAAATGTGAAAAAATTATATTAAAAAGTATATATATATAACTAATTACTACCATCATGACTATTTATTCTTTTGCATCAATGGATCTGTTTCATTACTATTTGTAATACCTGGTAATTGTATTATTATTAGTTTTTATTGAAATAGCGTGTTATAATTTTTGGATAATGTATTATGTAGTTCATTACAAAATGATAATTTTGTGTAAAACTTATGGATATGTTTAATAGTTTTTAGCACTTACTCTATAAAAAATCATATTTCATATTTATTTATTTAAAAAAATAAAATATGTTTCTCAAAAATTATGATAAATTATATGTTGTAACTTCAATCCAAATTAATATCATCTTAATTTGATCCTTCAAGTCCATAATTTATACTTCCTTCTTTGAGGATAATCATTTGATCGCTTGCTTGATTGAAAAGACAAATGTTAATTTTAAAAATATTTGAAAATATATAATTAAACCCTAGCTAAAGTGAGGATTGCTCAAAACTTAGCCAAAGAAAATTGAAATGCATTTCACGTTTTTATTGTTTTAAATTTATTTCTGGGATAGGGAGGCTCAGGATTGGAGAAAGTATGGGAAATTAAAATTCTGATATTTGTATTAATCATTTGATACAGTTATCTGAAATATCATGTCCCATAATGCCTCACCCACCAAAAAAAATTCATATGCACATCAATTTATTGAATTATTATTTATCTACAAATAAATAAAAGCGGAAACAACTTTTTATGTGTGATAATTTCGTTTTAAACTATATTATTATTATTATTATTATTATTATTATTATTATTATTATTTTCAAAGATAATATCATATTTAATTATGTATCACACTTTTAAATGCTACTTCCCTTTTATTTTACGCCTAACATTAGATATTTTTGAAATCCGACTAATTGAAATTTACATTCATCATACCATCGGTCGAAGGGGAATGGGCCAGCTCGAAATGGACCAATTCGAGAAAAGGATCAAGATATGGTGCTGCGGTCAGAACAAGGAATGCTTTAGCTTTAAATTATTTCTTACCTACATCTAAAATTGACAAAATCTATACACATTCCTCACATCTTGTCTATCCACAATTAAATTAAATTAAATATCCTTTCATGAATAATTTCTATGTAATCATTCAAGTTTGTAATTAGCGGTAGCACCAATTACTATTCCACGTTGAATTATATGAAACTATAAATAATGAAACGTCTTCATCGACAATGACCCTTAACCTTCCAAGCTAAAGAAATAGTATGTAACATGTATATCATTTAATTAATTAATTAAATCGATATATATTAGTGTTTATCACACAAAAAAACGAAACTTAAGTTCTATTCAACCTTATATTTTACTAAAAGAATTCGGATTTTCTTAAAAAGAATATGATTAATATCAAACGTTATTAAACACCTACATGCTAGCTTGTCGATCAACGTTACAAATTAACAAGACTTAAAACTAAAATCCAATAGTACGTTAATAATTAGTTACGACTATTAATGTTGTTCATTCATATAATAAAGACAATTTTGGTGGCTTCTTCTTTGTTTCCCTAGCTAGTAGGGTCGTGATGATAAACAAAGTTTTGTGGAGTAAAATAAATGCTATATCTATATTATTATAAATAAAACACAAATAAAAGTCAAGGGACATTGCAATCAAGACACAAATCAATTACATGACAAATTGTATTTCTCTTATGAAAAACTCTTCACGTGGAGGATGGCTTATCAACATCCATCGAGTATTATCTAATAAACGAATGAAAATATATGTAATTTTTTAAAAATAATATTCAATTGAAATACTTTATAATTAGAAATTGAAATATGACTTAATTTGAATAATTAAATGAAATATTCTGACAAATTTAAATATGCATTTTATTTTATGAGTGAGTGAGTTCCACCCAAAACTATTAGATTGGATAGGCACAAAAGTACATGGAAGTTGCGTCAATTGGAATACTTGTTGAATCATGAAAATTACCGTACGTTGCTAATTTTTAGGTTCCATTTTTTGTCTTAATTCTACTATGTGTTTGCATAGCATGGCATATATGTGACTCCTCAATCAAAAGAGCATGTCAATTATTCTGGATGTTTATATGCAATTAATATATGGTAACTAGATTATATACAAAGAGTTGGAGTTCGTGGGTTCAGATGAATCCAATAACTTTTTCGTAGACTCTGCATTTATACTAGAAAATTATATATATATATATAAACCTCGAACAAAATTGATTGATGGTTCAGTGGTAAGGAAGAGATCGTGGAAATGCTTTTCACGTTAGAGTTGTGGGTTCGTGGATATCCACTACACCAAGAAGTTACTCTCACTAATTATCTTCCTCCTTTATATTCATGATTAATGTCATGTTTATGACAAACCTTCTGTATGTCTTTATGTAACACTATAAATAGAGGCATAAGGGTTCATATTGATAACACTTGAAGATTTGGGGAACACTTGAATACTTGAAAAAAAAAGAAAAACTCTTTTCTCTTGTCTCCTTATTTCTATTACTCTCATCTTCTATAATTCTTGTCTTATTTTGCTTTAGTTTTACAACAATTGTTTTTTATACTAATCATGACTATATACACGAGTCAACATTAAGGAGGGGGGGGGGGGTCAGACTTCTACGTATTAATTTTTTTCATATGTATGATTGGTCAATATTTTTGTAAAACACAAGTAGACGAGTTTCTAAAAAAAAAAAGTAGTGAAAAAATTATAATGTCACACATAGTTGTCTTTTCCATCCTTCAACACACATCATCTTCACCTCCATTTCCATAGTCCCCATCTGCATCGTTCTACGTTCATATCCACCACTCTCACATTTCATAATATTTATTTAGATTATATATAAATACATTTAACATAATAATATATTTTACCTTCATACTAAACACAATAAATAGAAACTCACCTATTTTTCAAAAAATATTTAGGATCCAATATGCATACAAGTAAGACTTGTTTTCCAATCGACTCTTCCTCTATTGTGAATAAAGCACAAATAAAGTGAAGGGACATGTGCAATCTAGACACAAATCAAAAGGCGTTACTATATGACCAATAATATTTCTCCTATGAGAAACTCTTCACGTGGAGGATGACTTATCATTTATCAAATCACACTTATATATGAATTTTATATTATATTATATACTTTTTTAGCCACTATTATTACGGAAAATCAGCAAGTTAATTAATCATATAAAAGGCTCCTTAGTCTTTTCTCTCTTTTTCCTTTTTCTGGTTAAAACGCAAGATAAATCAAATCTAACCCGATCGAAAATGGTTTAAAATAGTCCTTCGTTTGACATGGACGAATTACTCCTTCTGTTTCAATTTATGTGTCACACTTTTTTTAAAAAAATGATTAAAAAAATCATTTTCTTATAATTTAAAATTTCTTGTTTCCCCTAATAAAACATTCAGATACATAAATATCTAAAATTTGTTTTAGTGCACAAATTTTAAAAATCTTCTTTTTTTACTTAGATTTTATTTCAAATATCTGTTAAATTAGGTTTTGAGCCTAACTCACACCTCAAAAGCTAGCTCAAAGGGATGAGGATTGTCCAAGCCTTATAAGGAGTTCATTCATATTATTAACCATCAATATGAGACTTTTTATCATTTTTTAACAATATTAATGATTCAACATAAATTAAGACAAAAAGAATAATACATTAAGTGAGTTATGTTTATGGAGGATAAAAAAGTGAGACGTACATTAATTATTATAACGACTTCCCTTTATATTTCTTGAAGTGACAACGACTATACATATATATTGGAATATTGATTTTTAGCTTGACACGATCATGGATGACTCACAACACTATTTTTATTTTGAGTTTAGTGAA
This sequence comes from Solanum lignicaule, assembly GCA_029582545.1. NCBI lineage: Eukaryota > Viridiplantae > Streptophyta > Magnoliopsida > Solanales > Solanaceae > Solanum > Solanum lignicaule. Next base: position 6,017 of record JAJOOF010008197.1, on the reverse strand, counting down.
TAAGGATAAGTGTAATTTAGGGCAAAACATAAGCACTTTCGTCTGCAATTTGTCCTACCAAACTATATTGAATATGAAGGAATTTTAAGGGCAAAACAACAACAGGTACCTTATAACTTGCGGCGAAAATATTTGTAGTTGATTTTGCTCTAGAAAGAAATTGCTTCAGATCTCTCTTTGAATCACAAGGAAATCAAGGTCGTCTTGTTCACAAACTAAGAGTCTTCTTAGTGTGTAGATTGATTTGTGTAACAAATTTTTCTTTATGTTTCTTTACTATTTTTGCCATTCTCACGTTCTTCCCTTTTTCTTTTTACGTTTCCACGTATGAAAAAAATTACTCCCACTAGTACCCTTTTAAAGGGAGGTTAATAGTAACTGTTCCCTCTTATCTTTTAAAAAGTATTATCTATTTAATTAAATAATTAAATCAAATATGATAAAAACAAATTGGATCGGACAGAATCGGATCAAATCGAATTGGTCCAGATAAACGATCCACGACCAACAACTTACTGTATAAACTAGATATAGTATATTCTATCTAAAAGAAGTGTACATATTTTATGCAAATATATTACTACTTCTTATTGTTGGACCATAAAGCAGTACTAGAAAAATCATTTATCTAAATTCTAAACGAAGTAAGCTCTAGATAAGCTACTTACGTACTTGTCTTTTCGTGTGATCACTATATAAAGTATACAAACGTACGGATGGATATATAAAATTCATCTATAGTCATGTTACGTAAAATTTGCAAAATTTGAGTTTTTAATATTGAATTGTGTATGAATATGTATTTTACTTGAAAAAATATATTAAATTTTGAGTAAAAGATGAAATTTCTCACATAAATTGGTTCAATGAAAATATTTTTAAAATGAATTTTCAAAATCTAATTATATTTCACGGTCAAACAAATATTTGTATAAAAAAATTTAAATATCATAAAAAAAATATATGACCAAATGCTAGTAAAATATTCTCTCTCCCTAATTATATTTGGGCTATTATTGGGGTTCTGTTATACTTGAAAAAAAGGTTTTGGCCCGATTTGTCATTAAGATTGTGAGTTCAAATCATTAATAGAGCAAAAAGATGAGAGTTCTTAGATACTTAAGTCAATACTCTCTCCATTTCATTTTACTTAGCTCTTATATCATAAATAAAAGTTACATCTTATTTGTTCATTTTATACAATCAAGAGTGTTGTATTACTTTTCTTATCATACTTCAATTATTAAATTGCTACATAAAATAATACTAATCAAATTTAGAGTTATAGAACATTATTAATAAAGTTAATTTAGTTAAATACATTCTTAATTAAAATTTTCTTACAAAATATGTTAGATCAAATAATATAAAACGAAAGGAAATAATATATCAGAAAAAAATAACTAAAAAGGTAACATTATTATTGTCAACATCACTCTTCAAGTCCCCAGCTAACACTTGCCCTTTCCATATCATATGAAAAAGATGGTCAATAAATGTGAGTCCATCCCATATTCCCATGTGCATCACTTTTAATCAACTATGTTCTTAACATAGCGTAAAAAAAATTATTTATAATTTTGGGTTATGGTAGAGAAATAAAACTTATTTAATCTTTAATTAGAGATTTTAAATTTAAGTTCTGAAATGAAAAAGACTTCGGTGTAAGAGAGTGTTTCACCTTTTAATAGTAGACCATAAACGACATGAATATTAAGATTTATTTAGGTTTTAAAATCATGAATATCAAATACTTAGTGGAAAATTAAAAAGCAGGAACAAAGCTATAGCTACTTACGGTTCAGACAAATCCATTTGATTCAGATTTTATATTTCTCTTATGAAATTCATTCAATATAAATGATCGATTTATTAAAATAAATAACTTGAAAAACAAGAATTTTCAAACTCTGAAGTTTATGAAAATTGAAAATCACATGTTGGAGTAAACTGAAGCCTCACGCAACTACATATATATATTGACCAAATATGAAAGTATTATGACGACTTGCAAATTTTGGAATTAGAACATGGGGATAAATTATATTAATAGACTAAACATGGACAAAAAGAAATACATAGAATTTACGTCAATTGGAACACTTCTTTAATGGTGAAAATTGACATTGCTTCTTTTTTGTCTTTAAGGTCTTCTATTAAAGGGTATACCTCTATATCAACCATGGCATGTGACTCATTAATCAATGAATATACCAAATATTCTTGCACTTAATTATATGTGGTCATTTTCAAAAAATAGAAAGTTAGGTTACCGGCATTTACCATTCAAATAATAAGGTACTCTCTCTGTCTCAAATTATCTATCGTGATTTTAAAAATTTAAACCTCATTGAATCCTAAGAGCAGGCCATTATCCCCCACTTAAGTTCAACCCACAAGCACTGCATGTTGCTGTAGACAAACTTGATTTGGAAATTTAGCAAAACATTGCTTTCACATTCAAAAACATAACTCCTAGTCATTGCCTTCTTGGAGGGAGGGGGCCGGGGTACAAGTATACAACAATCCTCCTCTATTTAGGGTACGAATTTGAGGCTTCTGATTAAGAATATTGTAACAGTTGTACTATCGTATCATAACTTAGGTTGATCGTCTATTTTACTTGTTTATACATTTTGATTTGACACTTTTAATGACAATAGCAAGGGTATAATAGGTATAAATTACACATCAATATCAACAAACACAAAGGAAAAAATTCTTACTTTTTGGGGCTAAGATGCTAACTTTGTCGTGTAAAGTGTAATGAAAGGAAAGTCTTGATCTTTAATTTTCTTGTTCTACTCTTCAAATTAGGAGATTGAAACATCACTTTATACAGCAACAGAGACAAAATCTCAAGATCTCTATATGTTGATAGATTTTCGAGAGACTAAGGATAGAGAAAGGAAGCGATTACTTCCCAAAAACATGCAACCAATCTTTCCTTCATACGAGCGTCTTCTTTTAGTTTTTTTCCTTCCGCAGTTGTCACTGCCCACCCCGCCGGCAAATTATTACTATTTTCTTAACTTTTATAAATAAAATTGGATATTTATTTTTAATATAATAAAACAAATAAAAGTGGACGGAGAGAGTATATATTTTAAGCATATAATATAACTTATCATATTATATGACTTCTTATGATATAAATTATTTCAAGATATCATTTTGCAAAATGATTTTAATTGAAACTGAAATTAATACATGTAACAACTGAAATTTCAAGGAAATATCGCAATTTTTGTTTTCCAATTACTGTAAAAGAAGATTGTGCAGAGGTCCTAATAGACATATCCTTTTTGTCGATATATAGGCGTTACAAACTTACAAATAACTACGTACATTTTATCTCAGACTTAATTTTGGTCTATTCTAATTTCTACCTTATCAATTATCATCTTCAACTAGAGATTACTCGAAATAAAATAATCTAAAAATTATTATTCCAAGATGATTTAGTCAAACGATTCTAAGTATAATATAAACATAATACCTTCAAAATTAATCCACTTAAAATTTTGGGTCAAATATATTGTGTTAAAAATCAAAATACTTTAGATATGTTTTTAATCCTCTTCATTCGTATGTTTTCGACGAGACTTTTTAAGTGTCAAAGTTATATTGTAATAATTTTTTGCCACTCCCAGACAGCTCAAATTATTGAAGTATGTATCAAATTTAATGTTGAAGAAACATTATTGGACAGGTGTTCCAAATTTATATGCAAATCCCTCTAAACCCCCCCCCCCCCTCCCCCCCGGATGAATTATTTGAAATAGCTTAATTTTATCCTCCGCTAATTATAATGTTGATTTAAAAATGTCTAGATGTTATGTTTTTCACTTAAAAATATCCCTTTAATTAGTCAAATTGTTTTAAATTAATATTCTTTTTTTCTAATTGTTGCTGCAAAAATTTAAATAAATGATTTTTATATTATTATAAATTATATTAAATATATATTATTGCTTAATTAAGGATTTTTTTTAATAAAAAAAAACACTTTTTATTTTTAAAAGGTAAGTAATTCTTTTTAAGAAATATGCCCAAACTAAAAACATCATATAACGAAGAAAGTACTATATACTTCTCTGTCCTATTGTATGCAATTATATTATTATTTAAAATATTAAACAATAATATAGTACAACTTATTTTTAAAGCCTTTCAATTATAAGATTATTATTATTACACTTTTTATGTAGTTTATGTTACTTTGTTAAATTTTATTTCAGGAAGAGTTGAATAAATATTCAAATTTTTAACCAAATTATATAATTTGACTCTTGACCTTTCATTTTCTTAGGACGGTGGAGTATTTTTATCGACTCTTGGAAGCTGGAGCATACATACATGTACCAGTCCACTATTTTATTATATTTTATTGATTCAATTAATTTAAATTGATGATGTATACTATTCATATAAGAGGATGTGTTTGCTATCAAAATTTCGCGATTTTCTTGATAAGTCGAGTATTTTGTTAGGAAATAAAACTTGTTTTTATAGCTTTAGAGATAAAGTCGAATAAATTTTGGTAGAGAAGATAAAAATAAGGTCTCTAATTAAGAAATGAATATTTTTGTTTCTCACTCGTTGGTATAACTGATAAAGTATATATAATTTTTATTCAATTCGTCTCAAAATAGTTATTGTATCTTTTATTTATATATTTCTTAGGAAAGTATTAATAAGGGAAGAATTTTGACTGTTTTATCCTTTTTTCAAAATTGCATCTTGTTATTAATACTATAAATTAAGGGTAAAATGCATGGAAGAAAGCTGCTTAATAGTATCTTAGTTCTTTTAGAATGACAAATATTTTTAGTAAGGACGAAAAATATATTGAAATAAGAAGAGTAGTATAAATTGGAGATAGATTCCTAATTCTTGAATCCATCTAAACATTTCTAAAATTTAAGGTTAGACATGACTGCATGTTTAGGAAATCAACGTAAGTCATTCTCAATCAATTTTAGGAAAACGATTGCTTCAAATAAGAGATGGACAGCGCACTATGTCAACTACAAATAATTGCAATATACAATAAGCGTTTTTGTTTTCTTATTTGACATTTAAAATTTGTGTTATAGTCCGATTAATTCAAATTTATGCACAATATACAACATATTTTGAGAGATATTTATAAATAAAAAAAATTAATAAACAAGGACCAAAATTAAGATCCATAATTAAAAGACGAACAATTTCATTCACTCGGCCACTGCACCACATCTTTGGTGGTAATATAGAATAAGCTTAATCATTAGGCATTGAAATATATATCTATGGTTTTTTTCCGAAATTATATCAAAGACCTTTGGCAAGTTTTTTTTTTTTTTTTAAAGATTATCTTTTTCAACATACGTGGAAAATATAGCTTCCATCAATTTTTATTCTTTAACTTATCCATGTTGCAACTTGCAACATTATCATATTATCTAGAAACAAAAGAGAAATAAATCAAAATAAAGTGTATATATATATATATAGTATGTAAGCAATAAATATATACAAAGACCAAAAAGTAATTCAGAATAATGTGCTTTAATTTATCGTATGGTAAAGGCAATGCTAAAGAGCTAGGAAAGTCAATTTTAACTTACTGAAATTTCCCTTAATTGTAACTTACTTAATAGACAATTTATTATTGTAATGATTAATGAGTAAAAAATTCACATTCCCATTACCCAACCCAATAGGGGGAGGGGGAGTAAGAGAGTGAACTCATCATTAACAAAGGAATTTTCTCAAAAACTTAGGTATGTAAAACAAAAATAGGGTGTATTTCACTCATATTGTATTATTAGGGGTATATTTAAGTTCAGTTAGTTAAGATTGTCACTAGTTTGAAGATGAAACTAATAATATGCATCAAATTTAGGAGTGTTTTCAATAATTTCTCTCTTTTCAAAATAAGTAGATTTTAAAGGGATTTTTTTACTCTACATAACACTTCAATTCAAATGGTTAATAATGCACGTAAGTACGATAATCAAAGAATACTTTAT
>JAJOOF010008196.1:0-42429 GCA_029582545.1 Solanum lignicaule | reverse complement strand
CCCCCCCCCCCCCCCCCCCCCCCCCCCCCCCCCCCCCCCCCCCCCCCCCCCCCCCCCCCCCCCCCCCCAAAGACTCATATGTAAAGTTAAAGTGCTAAAGTAAGTTTTGCTGCCAAGTTCAGGGAGGATTTTATGTATTTTCTCTATCTTTAATGATTTTTAAATTTTCTACTTTTGAAAATATACTTTAAACTTTGTTGCTCTTTACAAATTTCTACCAAGTTGTTGTCCTAAGTATTTTAGTAATACATATTAGATAACAATCTTAAAGAAATTATTAATTTAAATTGTTTTTTATATTTCTGAAGATTAAAATATTTTAATTTTCTACTCTGTCTAAATTTGATACTGATTTCGTCAAGACTCAAAGTTCATTCGTTTGACAATTTGAAAAGCATAAAAAATTCATCGTTAACTAGAAACAAGATGTATAAAGATTCAATCTTTATTGTTAGCGTTCTACATGCTAAGTTGGTTGTCTAAATTGTGTTAAGAAAATAACTAATGCAAATTTAGTCAATGTTGGAACGATGAGTGTTGCAGTAATAATGTCACGACCCAAAAAGGATATTATGACACTTGTCTATTCCCACCAAGACAAGTCAACCTCAAACCCAATGAAAAACGAAAGAAATGCGGAAAAAATAGTATAGCAAGAAAAAGATATAGCGGAAATCTTATTCTTTTATTAACCCCCAAAATCTAGTTGTCACGTGTACAAGCCACTAATTACATAAAGTGCAGAATTAAGCAATAACTACAAGTTTTAGTCTTTATTTCACCAATAGAATAAAGCTTAAAGAAAAGGGAAACGAGTTGACAAGCAGCTACCTCTCAAGTCCTTCAATGAGCCTCAGAAAAGAGAAGAGCAATCACACTATATCGAGCTCGGTACTTACACAAGTGTAGAAGCAAGGAGTGAGTATCAACAATATGGTACCCAACAAGCAACCTAATAAACAAGACATCTAGCTAGAAATCAAATACCCCTTACACTCCAAACGAACCTCCTCAAACTACAACCTACAGAAATCAACCCAATCTACCAATTCTACAATACACATCTCACAAGGCCCAATCTCCGTAGTTCAATAATCACAAATCAACAATCAAGCGAATCAAGTAAGTGAAAAAAACACATCTCACAAGGCCCACAAGTGTATATTTTGTTAAAACAACCCCACATTTGCCATTTATTTCATTTGTAAATAAAATTTATAATCATATCATTACTTTTCAAAATCTATTATTTTCACCAACTTAAAATTTATTATTACTTGAAATCAATTCCTACTTTATCATTTATATTCATCAAATTTGTTATTTTTTTTATCAAGTTTATTTGTCAACCAAATTTATTACTACTACTTTAATATTTAATGAAAAAAAATAATTTTTCATCTTTATTGAGTGAACATGACCGACCATAATGAATTTGTAATAATTTATTATGAGATTTATAAATTTTTATTTATTTGGTAATATTGAATAAATAATTGAGATTATTTTAATAGTTTTACAACTTATGAAATTTTTATGTTTATGAGAAAGATACAACACAAAAACTTCAAATCGCATATTCAAATAAAACTTCAACTCCGTCTCATGATTTCATATTGCATGGCCAAACTGGTCCTTACTTTTCAAATATTTATTAATTTGACTTCTACTTTTACTTGTTATTTTTGACAAATCAAGAAAGTAAAAAAAAAAAAACAATTCTTCCTATCATACCCTCAATTTATTTACATAAAGTTAATGTCTGTTAAAAATATAGTGAGTAAATATATTTGGGACCTATCAATTATTAAAAATAAAATAATAAACTCAGTATACTAATCATTATTTTCTTAATAGATATGTTAAGTTAAAAATGTACTAGTAAATCCGTTCAGAGGGAGTATCTCATGAAGATGATTATAAACATATTTTGGGCTCTAGCCACATGACAAACTATAGTATTTATGTGAGGAGACTTTTTCATTACTGTAGATTTCCACAACACTGTTTAATTTCACATGATTAACCATAATATCTTAACTCATATTAATGCAAAGGATGCTATTTAAGTAAAACGAATCAACAAGTATATATAATCAAACTTCTCTGTAACATAATATTTACTCCACTATTTATCATAGTATTTCCCTGTAGTATTTTTTTAAAAATAATTAGAATCGATTTTAACATCATATTACACTATATATATATATATATATATATATATATATAACAACATATGACATATAGAGAACGTCTAAAATATCCAAACAAAGGATATTATTATTAAAGGGTTTACGTGTATATATCTTTCAAGAAAAAATAAATTATTGATACAACTCTAGAATATGAACACTTCAATTAGTCAAGGACTCAACAATTACCAATCAATCAATATCCAAAGTTCCCTAGATGCACTCAATTACACGCCATTGTGATATTGAAATAACAAATTGGACCCACCAACAACTTAATTAATTACATGAATTATAAAAGGAATAAATTTAATGCATTTGTTTTTATAGAAAAAAAGAGAAGAAAAATTTCATTCTATGTCAATTCGGAGAAAATATTTACGTCGTGTAGCCTAATATAGAATATTTTATTTGATTTAATCTATATTTATGTATAAACATTTTTATATAATATTATATAAGATTGACACATTATGTATAATAATAATAATGTGTAAAATTATATATTAGATTAAATGATATAATATTTTATGTCAGACTCGTATATGGTTGAAAATAATTAGGTCCCAAATAATTAATTTTTTTAAAAAGGTGAAGAAGAGGTTGAAAACAGGTGATTGCATCACCGATGGATATGATCGGATGAAATTGTTTTTTCCTTAACCAAAGCATTATTCCCTTTCGAATGTGGTCCTACTAGACGTTAAGGCTGTTTAAAATCGATAATTCGAATAAAAAAAAAGTTATTAATTTATTAATATTGGGTTATTGGTTTGGTGTTTTTGATAGTGGTTTTGATCTTTTTATTATCAGGTTATGATCGGTTCTTAATGATTTCAGGTTTATTCTTAACTAGTTAACCAATAACCCGATAGTAAATAAATAATTAGATTTTTATCATTTGATATATAAATTCCTTCACTCAGAGTTTAGTTCATATTTTTATTTCAAATTATCTCAAACTCTCAGTTATTCTACAATATGACAATGTTTGTTTTTTAGCAAGATGCAATTTGTCAAGTCATGTGCATGATTCATTTGGATTTTCACCTTGTTTCTAAGTGATTTTCAATGATCTTTTTGTTGTGTCAAATCTTAACGGTTAAATTGATGACCGAATCAATAACGATTAATAATCGATAAACCAACAATAATAAGTCAATATCTTAACTGTTTATCATGTCTACAAATCGATAACCGATAAGTCAAACCGGTAAACTTTAAAACTGAACCGAACCACCGATACGCAGCCCTACTCAGTGTGAATTCGAAATAATTGAACTTCAATAGTTTGCGACTACCAAACACGTGTTAGAAACCGGGGAAAAAGAAAAGAAAACAGGCAATTGGCTATCTATTGACCAATGAGCCATTAACACTTGGCAATGTGAACAAAGACTTGATTATATTGGTTTTGGCGGGTCCATATAGTGATGGACAGGCAATGCTTTAATTATTCGCTTGGAAACATTAATAATGCTCACGTAATAAGTAGTACTAATAATTGGGGATTTTATTTTATCCAATAGGAAGACGCCACGTAATAAGTAGTACTACTAATAATAATTTTAAAAAATCTGTTAAGTTTTAAGGGTAAAAATAGGGCAAAAAGGTGGATGGAGGGATATTTTTAGCCCAATAGATAGATGGAGAGTATTTTAAAACCTTTTCAAATAGTCTAGGGATATTTTTGACCCTTTTTCGAATTTAATAATGTGCACACAATTTTTAAATCTTGTAATTTAAATTAAAAGTGTATAATACATCGAAAATATTTTTTAATATCTAAAATATATTATATCAAAAAAAAGAAGAAGCAAAACATAGAAGAATTATTAGGAATTGAATTTTTTCTTTTGATTTGTTTGACTATTTACGTGAAGATCCTTTCTATAATTTTTTTTAACGTTATGTCAAGGGCGGGCACGGTGATAATGGGTCCATATGGTCCCAATAATTGTCACATTTGAATAACATAATAATTGTTGAAAATGATTTATTACAAGACCTATGAATTGATGGGTCTCCACTTGGATTCCTCATGTTTTTTTTAATAGAAGGAATACTCAAGTCTATTGGAAGGTAGAATTTGAATAAACCAAAGTAAATGGAGGTGATATTCTTACGTCCCCAAATTAGGATGGGACGCCTTTGTTATTTGTAAAAAAATAAATTATGTATTAACTAGTTGAAGTCTGAATTGAATGTAACATTGAAATGACTATCAGTACATAGTTTGTTTGGCTAACTGTCTTCGAGGTTAAAAATATCTTTTTTAAATCACTATCTAGTATTAGCCAATAAAAAATATAGCATAGTCATTTTTCTGCTATTGAAAAGAAACTATTAAATTTTCAAGATAAAATATGTTTACCATAAATTATATTTATCAATGGAACTTCTAACACCTCTCTAGTTACTCTTTTTTCATACAATTTGTCACCCTAGTGTCCACAAACTATCAGTGTACTTCTCCTCAAATTTCTCCTGACTGTGCCCCCCAACCCACCCCCACCACCACTTGATTCTTTTTTGGTCATACAAAGTTCACATCTTCCTCTTCCTTTTAATTTCTAGATTCATTAATTACCAATATATTATGTTGAATTGTGAGATTCTCACTTGTGATTAACTTACACAACTTACATAAAACATCTATCATTCTTCTTAAGGAGTAGGTAATGGACAAAATTCTTTACTACGATATAACAAGCTGACTGATAAGTGTTCATCCTTCTTTTGTAAATTTGAGTTTACTATCGCCCAATAATTTCTTTTAATAAAATTCATATTTACAATTCCTCCTTCATTTTCTATCCCCAAAATTTCTATGTACATCATCATAATCCCTCAAATACTAAAATTGAACCAAAATATTGAGTTTGGATATATCAATAAAATATACTCTCTTTCTGCTTTATCATGTGAGTTTTTTTTTTCCATTTTTAACCAATCTTAAACTTATTAAGTTCGAATAAACCCATAACATATATTCTCTGTCTTAACCTATGTGATCCTATTCTCTTTTTATATTTAATAATAATTCAATTTTAAACTTCATTTATTCTTGGTAAGATGATTCATAATTATATAAATTTAATGACTTATTTCATACTATAAATTTTAATTATTTTTCTTTTAAACTTTTATAATCAATCAAATACCTCCACATCAATCAGAATAAAGAGAATTACACACTACCATTTGCCTAGATACTTTTCCCCAAACTATGGAAACCTAAAATTCCACAAAACAAGGAGAAATTTGGAATATTCATAACCCACTGATTTGTACCTTTAATATGATGTCCCACACCTCTCCCATGCTCACCGACTCACCGTTAATGTCATTTTCCGTTGTAAAAAATGTTTTGAGGAGTGACCAAAAAAACAAATCAAAACCTATACATCTTTTTCCAATTTCATCATCACTACTTTACTCCAAACACAAAAAGAGTTTAGCCAAACAAATGAAACAAGTACTACATGTTTTTATATCTTATTGTACTACTTATTTCTTTATTCAATTTCATGCTTGAATTTTAAGCACCACAACGTACATAATATATAAGGGCCTCTAGATATGTAGGCATCGTTTGATTTTGGTTAGGAAGTAAATTATTCATGTATTAAAATAAATATAATTAGTACTATTATGTTTGATAGTATTTTAGTTGTTATGTCGCTTATGTGTAATATTCAGTTCATCAAGTATGATATTTACTATTTAACAATTTTAAATGATATATATAAGTTTTATTTGAGAAAAGATGAATTAATTGGAAAATGGTAGAAGTTGCATATTTTTTTTTTAACATTCTTCCAAATGTATATACCATCAAGAGAAAAAAAAATTAATAGAAAAAATTCTCGAACAATTCATATTTACTTGAAGTATATATTACTCAGTTTCTCCTTCCCTCTTTGTTCCCGGGGAACGCGTATTCATCGCTTTATTAACATTTCATTATTAGAATTTACAAACTTAAAAAGAAGCTTTTTGAAGCATTGCTTTTATTTTCGACATAATATATAAACATAATTTTTAAATAATATTTAATTTAGAATATTTTGGTATGAAAAAAATTTTGGTTGGTCAAAATATTTTGAAATTCTTAAAATGAGGAAAATGACTTTTCTTAATTATAATAGGAAAAACAAGTTACATAAATGATATGCAAGTTTATTATCTCCTCTCAACCTACCCAACACCTCCACCCCTCCCTTGACCATCCCAACCCCCGCCACTCGTGAACCACCACTCCCAACTCTGCTCCGCCCAGCCATATAATATTTTATGAGATTACATATAAATAATCTTGAGATAATATTGGTTTCCTTAGTTAACAAGCACTAGAAAATAAGTAATAAATCTTCTTATTTTTGAAAGGGACATTTTTTAGTAGGCATAAACAAATACTTAAATTTATATTAATGTGAATAAATAGAAAAACAATATTTGATGTAATGCCTCTATAAATATCCAAAAGTTATGAAATATTCTAAAAGTCTCTTCAAGGAATATAATACCTTTTATATAGGTATACTTCTAACAGGAATTAGAGTCTCGACTAAAATTAAACATATCTTGTAGAGTCCGTTAAATTTGAATGTGTATTAAAAGTATTTATAAATAAAAAAGAAGTGTTCATCCTATATATGTGACACTACTTCCTTCCCAAACTCATAAATGCTTGACGTGGAAGCAGAATCAAACTAATTTTTTATCCATTAAAATAAAAACAGAGAATCAAACGGTTGAGATTCACTTTATATTTTTCCCCAATTCCAATTCTTCTTCATAATCAAAATATCTCTTCTTCACTCCACTCTCCATACACGATGTTGGGGAAAAGGGGCCGTCCACCGATGAGGAGGACAACAAGCATGACAGGGATCACCGTTGATCTAGGTACTAGAACTGAATCGGAGCCGTCTGATTGTAATAAGCCTAAAATTATGGTTGATGAGATTAAGAGTTCGTCGGAGAAGGAAGGAATAATCATTAATTCTGTGCCGGCGATGGTGTCGCCGAGATACCAACGGAGAATCTCCGGCGAAGGTTTTGAAAGAGAAAGGGCTAATTTCCTGAGAATTTGTGGCCTTTGTAACCGCCGATTGATTAATGGACGAGATATCTACATGTACAGGTACAACTCTTTACAAACAAATCGGAAAAAATAAATAAATAAATTTGTTATTTTTTAATATTTACTACTTCGTGTTATAGTTTAATTATTACTCTATTACTATTACTCACTTTATATAATTATTTACTCGTAAAATCTAAAATAGATGAGTAAAAGGAGAAATCGATTGTTTTAAGTGCAGGAGCTAGCCTAGTAAAGTGAGTGAGGTTGAAAGAGTAACTCCTGTTTCATGTTTCATGTTTCATATTATATGATCCTGTAACGTTATTTTATCATATATTTTCCTTGCTCTATTAGATAGCTACATAAAATAATAGTAGTAGTTATTTATTTAGTAAAATGTGTGTTAAATTATTATGGATCAAAACGGAAGAAGTAAGATAGTTTCAAGTTGAAGACCACCATACTTGCTAAAAGTTAAAAATGAATAGCAACAAACAAGACTTTGTCAATAGAATAAAATAGCAAAATACCTCCATTAAACAAGAATTTTAGTTCTTTAAAGACTTGTTACATTATTGGTGTATTGCATTATGAACATTAATTAATAAACGATTTCTTTTCTTATATTTAAACTATTTGTATGCCACTTGACAATTATTATTATCTTTATTAAAATAAGGACCTCAACAATAATAGTAGTATATGATATACTACCTGGTACTTATCGTGGAATTAAATAGTTGAGGTGCGCGAAAGGCGTCATAAAAAAAAATAGTAGTGTATGATATAATAATTAGTTCATTTTATTTTTGGTATGCAGGGGTGATACAGCATTTTGTAGTATGGAGTGTAGAGAAGAACAAATGAAGCAAGATGAAAGAAATGACAAGTCTAATATCAAGCCAGAAAATCATCACAATCACTCTGAATTTCGTTCTGCTAAATCTGAAACTTCCAGCAATAACGACACCATTGCAGCAGCTTGAAGAACACACACAAAATGAAAGAGAATAGGCATGCACAGTAGTGATGTGAGTTTTACTGGGTTGGGGACATTCGTGTAAAATTTTAACTATTTATTCGTATTTTACACAAACTTACACTAGGTGCCATGGTTTGAGTGCCAGAGTTCAAATGCTACGTTGTAAGATTGAATCCCTCGTCGTTTTTTTTTTTACTTCGTTTCTTTTTATCTATTTATCTCTCTTTGCATAATCCTTTTTTTTTTTTTTTTTTAAAAATATTTATACTTGTTTTTCTTTTTTCTCATTCTTCAAAAAATGAAAGTACTTCTTGAAAAAATTTAAATGGGAAATGTAGTGTGAAAGATTGGAAAAAGATATAAGCAACCAAATGCCTGCCACTTATCATTGTTTTTTTTTTTTTGTTGTTAAAACTAATAATACTAGTTAAAAAGCTTAATAGTTGAAGACCTTTTAGAACTTGACATCTTTTATTCCGTGTACATTTATTAATAGAAGTTGTATTTTTGATAGAATTATAATCTTAGTACAACGAGGTAATGTTACACTCACGTGGTATGTTTACCAATAAAATTTATCTACGAAGAAATTATGGAGAAAAGGCCATATAGTGACTGAACACCATTCAGCTGCATCAGAAGAGAGTGATGATTAGATAGAATTATTGGCAAGTGAAGAATTGAAGCACAATCAAACATTAAATGTCAATTTGAAAACAATATCAACTGAACACACAAAACGAGATGGTCCAAGGTAGAAGAAACATTTAATTAGATAATGACTTGTACTTTTATCTTTTTTCTTGAGCCCCTTGATGATTGTGCACATTTGTGTTGTACAACAAATGTGGGGAGGCATTGAGTTGTTGAATCAAGGTGACTGCAGCTAGCCGGGGCCTGATATTTATTTATTTTAAAAAATCATGTCAGCATGTAGCGTGGGCACTTGATAATTGAGGAAAGGCATAGATATTATTTTAAATTTGTTTCAAAAAGTCGAATATATGATTAAGTTATAATGATGACCTATTACATATTTTTACTATCTAAAAGTAAATTTGATATCATCCTTAGACGTATAAAATCATACTCACGATGAAATGTGTATAAGTGTAATACACTCGCACCACATAAATGTGATCTTATTGCCACATCAAATCTCATGTAAGATTTTGAAAAAAAAATTCTCCATATCATCCAATTGGTTCTTCTTTACTGAACACCATCATGAAATTACTAACATTGCCGCCGTAGCGATACCAAAATCATATATTTCACTACCAAAAATAAAAATAGCCTCCACGAATTTCACTACCTACGATCAAACTCATCACCAAAATCACACTTTCATTATTGTCTCCACAAAAGTTGTAAAGAACCACCACAAAAATCAACACCCTTAACCAAACTTATCGCTGAAATCACATTATCACTATCAAAAGGTACAAACTCACCACTATTATTAATATCATTTTCTTTTTCTTTATCACTTTCAATTCATCTTCTTTGCCACTGGCCACCCACCGCCCACCATCAACAAACCGATCATTATATTTTATTTTTTAAACTCAACAATCAATTTTATTAGTCATCAACAAAGCTGCCATCACTATCAATTTCTTCAACTATCTTCTATCATTTACTTGATTGATTTCTTGATGAGGTGAGCGATCTCTTTTTTAGAGTGAAAATAAGAAGAGAAATTAGGTACATATAAGAATACAAATAAAACTTATGAAAGAAATTAAGTTATAGATCATTGAAATGAAAAAGAGGAGGACAATGGGTGCATTAGTGTGAAGACAGAGACGTGGAAGTGGGGTGTAAGAAAGATTCTGCATTTTAATTTTTATCTAATACCCTTAGTAGCTTAAAACATGAAAAGTTTAGCCTTTTGTCATAGGAAATACTACAAATAAATGCAATTTAGAACCTGTAGCATCATCAAAGACTAATTGATAATCCGTCCAGCTAGATTGGATTCGATGTCGATGTGAAGGGAAAAGGAAGAGGGACTGTGAACCTTGACAATACTGAACATTGCTCTCCGTGATAATGTTCAAGAAGTAAGTGTTGGGTATAACAATGGGTATAGCAAGAGTTAATGGGAAATGAAGTGAAGATGAAAAGAGGAATTGGAAAAGATTCTCTTATGCTTTAAGAAAAGGCATTTCTCCCTCATTGGTGGTGAAAAGAAAAATAGATGTGTTTAAATAGAGAAACAGTCCTATTAGTTGTTAAAAGCGTTGGAAAGAGAGACCCCCTGGCGCCGTCGTCGTCGCTCATCGGCCTCGGAAAATGATCGATCAAGAGATTTCAAAACGTTTCAATTATTTAGTTAATTAACCGAAACGTTTTCAGGAACAACCATGACCGTTTGAAAGGTTGCAAACTTTCATGAATGGTCGTGTGGATTCTGAAAGGTTGCAACCTTTCGGAACCAGATCTTCTTGGCTATAAATACCCGTAATTCTTCAGACTTTTTACTTACGAAAATTTCTGATTTCTTCTTCTTCTTCTGCACAAATATTTTTCGTGTACTTTACTGTCGTTGAGTGGCTCATGAGTATCAATACACTGGTAATTGAGATCATTCTATCCTGGGAGGACATATTCCAAATCAAACCTCGGATACTAGAGGAGAATAATTTCCTTAAGGGGACACTATGCATTCAGTGGACTTGATCTTCTTCCTGTTCTGCTTTTAGAGATTCTGATATATTTTTACAGATTTTAGTTTTGTGAATTAAATTATGTTCTTCTGTTCTTCACTGATTAATTAAACTTTGGTAACTTCGTGTTTCTGCAAAGTTTGTTGTAATCAGTAGTACTGTTTCAAACACAGATTGGGCAACAATCTTAAGGATATTAATTAGTTTATTTATTTTATTTTAATTTGTGTTTCTGGTGGAGACAAAATCTTCGTGGTTTTATACTCCTGTTAAGTTTGCAATTTAAGTTATTGCTTACTGAGTCATTTGTATCAATTTCTGTTTATTACAGATTTTGAAATGTCAAATGATAATGTTACGGTGGTTGTTGTTGCACCAACCCGAACTGTTGTACCACCAACAGAGAAATCAGGAAAATTTTCTGGTGTGAATTTCAAAGGATGGCAGCAACGAGCATTTTTCTGGCTTAACACTCTTGGTCTGCAGAAATTTACCAATGAAGAAACTCCAGTGTCTGCGGCTGATATGTCAGATAGAGAAATGTTTATGATTATTGAATCATGGACACATGCATACTTCCTATGTAAGGGCTACATTCTGAGTGTTTTAGAGGATGACTTATATAATGTCTATAGTGCATTGACAACTTCAAAAGAATTGTGGAATGCACTTGAGAAGAAATATAAGACAGAAAATGCATGCTTGAAAAAGTTTGTGGTTTCAAAGTTTGTAGACTATAAACTGTCACATAGTAAAACTGTTGGATCACAAGTGCAGGAACTTCAACTTATTTTCCATGATCTGATTGCTGAGGATATGGTAGTAAATTAAGGTTTTCAGGTGGCTGCAATGATCGAGAAGTTACCCCCTTCGGGGAACAACTTCAAGAATTATTTAAAGCACAAACGTAAGGAAATGAAGCTTGAAGATCTTGTGATTCGTCTCAAGATCGAGGAAGATAACAAGACCACCGGAAAAAAGTCTTGCGGGAATTCGACAATAATGGGAGTTAATATTGTTGAAGAAGGTCCTACCAAAGGCAAGAATAGAAAGAAGTCCAACAAACAGAAGTCAGAACAGGCCAAACAGAAATTCAATGGCAACTGTTACAACTGTGGTAAGGCTGGTCACAAGTCTTCTGACTGTCGTGCTCCAAGAAAGGACAAGGACAAAGGCAAAAGTCAAGCAAACATCGTGGAAGAGATAGAAGATGTAGATGACCTCTATGCAATGATCTCGGAGTGCAACTAAGTTGGAAATCCCAAGGAGTGGTTTCTCGACTCAGGTGCCACTCTACATATTTGCTCTGCAAAAGAAGCCTTTGCAACGTATACTCTTGTTGATTTTGATGAAGAGTTATTCATGAGGAACACATCAACAACAAGGATGCCAGGAACTGGAAAAGTAATGTTGAAAATGACATTCGACAAGGTGTTGACTTGGAACAACGTTCTGCACATTCCTACTATTAGGAAGAATTTAGTTTTTGCTGCACTTCTCGTTAAGAATAAGTTTAAGTATGTCCTAGTTAGTGACAAAGATGTAATAAGTAAGAATGAGATGTTCTTAGGTAAGGGCTACCTCACTGAGGGCCTCTTCAAACCTAATGTAATGGTTGTTGACAGTATTAATAAGAATTCTGCTTCTGTTTACTTATGGAGTAAAATGATTTATGGCATGCTCGTTTGGGACATGTAAATTACAAAGCCTTGCGAAAATTGATTACTTTAGAAGTATTTCCTGATTTCAAAAGTGATAAATCGAAATGTGAAATCTGTGTGGAATGTAAGTTTGTTAAACATCCTTATAAGTTTATTGACATGAATTCTAAACCTTTAGACTTAATTCACACAGATATATACGATATGAAGTCAATACCATTTCGCAGTGGAAAAAAGTATTTTATAACTTTTATTGACGATTACACTCGATTTTTTTATGTATATTTGCTTAATAGTAAGGATGAAACAATTGATGTATTTAAGCAATACAAAAATGAAATGGAATATCAATTGAATCTAAAGATAAAAATGATTCGGAGTGATAGGGGTGGAGAATACAAATCTCCTTTTGCAGAGATATGTTTGGAATGTGGTCTTATTCATCAAACTACTGCACCCTATAGTACTCCACAGTCAAATTGTTTGGCAGAATGGAAGAACATAACATAAAAGGAAATGATGAATGCCTTGATAATCAGTTCTGGTTCACCGCGAAACTTGTGGGGGGAAGCCATCCTTACGGCTAACAAGATACTCAATAGGGTACCCCGTAGCAAAACGCAATCGATTCCATATGAGTTATGAAAATGAAGGAAATCCAACTTGAAATATTTCAAAGTGTGGGGGTGCCTAGCCAAGGTAGAGGTTCATTTACCCAAGAGGGTGAAAATTAGACCTAAAACAGTGGATTGTGTATTTATTAGATATGTTGTGAATAGTAAGGCCTATCGGTTTTTGGTTCACAAATCTGATAATCCTAAAATTCATGTTAATATGGTAATTGACGTTGTGTTCTTTGAACACATTTATCCGTATAAAACTGATTATGAGTCGACAAGTGAAAGACCTAAACGACTACGTGAAAAATTAATGGAAAATACACAACCTAACGAGAATCCTAGGCATAGTAATCGCCAACGGAAATCCACTTCTTTCGGACCAGATTTTGTGGCATTCCTGCTTGAAAATGAGCCTCAAACATTTAAAGCAATTATGTCTTCGTATGAGTCGACGTATTGGAAAGAAGCAGTCAATAGTGAGATCGAATCAATTTTAAGTAACCATACTTGGGAATTAACTGATCTTTCTCCAGGATATAAACCTTTAGGATCAAAGTGGATCTTTAAAAGGAAAATGAAAGCCGATGGGATTATTGACAAATATAAGGCTAGACTAGTAGTCAAAAGATACAGACAAAAGGAAGGTCTGGACTACTTTGATACATACTCTCCAGTAACAAGGATAACATCAATTTGGATGTTAATAGCACTAGTGACAGTGAATGATCATAAAATCCACCAAATGGATATCAAGACAGCCTTTTTAAATGGATAATTGGAGGAAGAAATTTAGATTGAACAACCTGAAGGGTTTGTAGTTCCTGGTAAAGAAGAGAAAGTGTACAAGCTTGTGAAGTCGCTTTATGGGCTCAAGCAAGCACCCAAACAATGGCATGCTAAATTTGACCAAACGATGTTGGCAAATGGATTCAAGATTAACGAATGTGACAAGTGTGTTTACATTAACAACGTTCTGAATCATGAAGTCATTGTTTGTTTGTATGTTGATGACATGTTAATAATGAGTAAAGATATTGACGATATAAATGCTACTAAGCGCATGCTGTCCAGCAAGCTCGGTATGAAGGACTTAAGAGTTGATTTAATCTTAGGGATTAGGATTCTCAAAATTCCTCAAGGACTAGCATTATCTCAATCTCATTATATTGAATAAGTTCAAGTACTTGAATTTCAAAAATGTCAAAAATCCAATTGATTTAAGCTTTACATTTCAAAAGAATGAAGGTGAAAGTGACTCTCAATTGGAATATGCCAGAGTGTTGGGAAGTTTGATGTACATTATGAATTGTACGCGACTAGATATGGCATGTGTATTAGCAAACTGAGTCGGTTCACTAGTAATACTAATCAAACTCACTGGATGGCAATGAAACTTGTGTTGGGGTATCTGAAACATACATAACACTATGCTTTGTATTATAATAAATATCCTGCCGTGATTGAAGAATAAAGTGATGCAAATTGGATCACCGGATCAAATAAAGTAAAATTCACAAGTGGTTATGTGTTTACACTTGGTGGAGGAACAGTCTCTTAGAAATCGTCCAAACAGACATGTATCGCTCGCTCCATAATTGAATCTGAATTTATTGCCTTAGATAAGGCCGGTGAAGAAGCTGCATGGCTCCGGAATTTCTTAGAGGATATTCCATTCTGGCCCAAACCTGTGGGACCTATTTGCATACGTTGTGATAGTCAAGCAGCAATAGGAAGGGCAATGAACGTCATGTACAACGGGAAGTCTCGTCGTATACGACGGAGACATAGTATCGTAAGACAACTGCTCTTTAGTGGAATTATCACAATTGACTATGTGAAGTCAAGCGATAATATGTCAGATCCACTAACGAAAGGCCTAGTAAGAGAGGCAGTTGAAAGAACATCTAAGGGAATGAGTTTACGGCTTAGGACAAGTCATCATGGCGGTAACTCTATCTAGCAGACTGGAAATCCCAAGAGCTAGATTCAAGGAGAAAAATAAAGTTGTGACTGACGGTTCGACATTGTCCATCAATTCAATCCATTCTCATGATGAAGACAATGTTTAGGAACAAGTTTAAAACATTAAGGCTTGTTAATGAGTTTATAAAACTTAAAGTTTTTAATGATTTGCTAAGTTTGGCAGATTTGACCAAATAGTGTATCTATAAGATGACACGATTAGAAATCACCTATGTGAGTGTGAAGTGTAAGCCGCTTCAAAGAGATTTTTTTGTCAAAAGCCTATTCTCTATACACTCATGAAACCATGGGGTGTTCATGACTGAAACGAACACAACTGTAAGAACCATAAACGGTAAAGGGTTAATTTTGTGACATATGGTTGTCTAGGTATACACCAAAGATCGACGGTTAAAAGATATCGCATCTACCGATTGACCGAGTATATCCGACATATGTTCACTACGGAAAGTCCAAGGGGAAACCTACTTATCCAGATGCATTTGATCCTTACTTGTAAAGTACACACTCGTCTGTGCATTCTTTTTATGCTATGACCATTCCCCATTAATGGGAACAATTGTTGGGTATAACAAGAGTTAATGGGAAATGGAGGGAAGATGAAAAGAGGAATTGGAAAAGATTCTCTTATGCTTTAAGAAAAGGCATATCTCCCTCATTGGTGGTGGAGAGAAAAATAGATGTGTTTAAATAGAGAAACACTCCTATTAGTTGTTAAAAGGGACCCCCATCGCGCCGTCGTCGTCGCTCGCTCGACTTCGACTTTGGCTTTAGAAATCGATCGAGAGATTATTTTTGGATAAAGTTTTGTTTTAATTATTTAGTTAATTATTTGTTTAATTAATTAAATTAAATTAAATGACCAAAATGTTTCAATTCTTTAGTTAATTAACCAAAACGTTCCGACCCAACTCAGATCCGCGCGACCCATTTTAATTAAATTCTTTTCCATTTTATTTTGAATTTCCCGCCGTTGGAAATGACTATTCTGAAAGGTTTCAATTTTCATGAACAACCATGACCG
Organism: Solanum lignicaule; assembly: GCA_029582545.1. Taxonomy (NCBI): domain Eukaryota; kingdom Viridiplantae; phylum Streptophyta; class Magnoliopsida; order Solanales; family Solanaceae; genus Solanum; species Solanum lignicaule. The sequence goes on along the minus strand of JAJOOF010008196.1, from coordinate 26,200 downwards.
TTTGAAAGGTTGCAAAATTTCATGAATGGTCGTGTGGATTCTGAAAGGTTGCAACCTTTCGGAACCAGTTCCTCTTGGCTATAAATACCCGTAATTCTTCAGATATTTTACTTATGAAAATTTCTGATTTCTTCTTCTTCTTCTGCACAATTTTTTTTCGTGTACTTTACTATTGTTGGGTGGCTCGTGGGTATCAATACACTGGTGATTGAGATCATTCTATTCTGAGAGGACATATTCCAAATCAAACCTCTGATACTAGAGGGAAATAATTTCCTTAAGGGGACACTGTGCATTCAGTGGACTTAATTTTCTTCCTGTTCTACTTTTATAGATTCTGGTATGTTTTTACAGATTTTAGTTTTGTGAATTAAATTTTGTTCTTCTGTTCTTCACTGATTGATTAAACTTTGGTAACTTCGTGTTTCTGCAAAGTTTGTTGTAATCAGTAGTACTGTTTTAAACACAGATGGGGCTACAATATGTAGGAGCTTCTTCCGAACAAATTCCATAGATCATATCATGAATTTTACATCTCTTGATTTGCCACAGGAACTCCACGTATGGACAGAAACTAAGCTTCGAGCAATGAGATCTTTCTACAGCCATTTCAAAGCTTTCATCCGTTGATACCTTTACAAACCCCTCTGCAGCCCATAATGTGACTAGTTTACTGACTGGAATATCATTGCTCTTCTTGAAGACAACGTACCAAATACAGAAGGCAAGGTATGATGTGACAAGGCAAGTGGTAATAACTCAATGTTAGCACTTTTGAGCAATGGTGGTCAAGATCTTTGCTCATCAACACATTCACATCTTCAACCACTTTCTTCCATTCATCAAGTGAATTTCCTATTTTCAAGAGAACTCCAACCATCTCAACAGTTGCCAGTGGTAATCCTTGGCATATCCGAGTTATTTCTTTCCCAATTTTCTCAAATTCAGGAGATAGATATTCATACTCGAATAACTTCTGATACATTAAGTTCCAACATTCATCAAAAGTCAACAGACACATTTGAATTAGAGGTGTAGCTAAGCTAGCATACCCAGCAACCTTTGTGTTCCGAGTGGTCAGTGGGATTCGACTTCTGTTGTTGTGAAGTGGAAAACACATGCTTATTTCATCCCAAGCTTCACTGGTCCATATATCTATCAACAATAACCAAGTACCTCCTACCTTTCAAACTTTTTTGAAGTAAATCTGCAAGTGCTTCATCATTCTTGTCCTCAAGTCCTTCATTGCTTGAGGAAGTGTAATGAAAGAGGTCAAGGTATAAATTTCTCACATGATATTCTTGAGAAACTGTGATCTTTGCAAGAACATCAAAATGAGACGTTATTACTAATTCATTGAAAATCCTTGTTACGAAGGTTGTATTCCTAATTCCCTTTATTCCTACTAGGGAAATAACTTTCATTTCTCCAAGGCCTCAAATAAGTTGATCTTGCAACATCTCAAGTTCATAGTTGTAACCCACCACTATATTCTCTGACTCTAGAATATGTTGTAACGACGAACCAGCAAGGTAAAAAGTTTGCAGTTTTTGATCTTTGATGTTTCCATAGAAGTTCTTCATCTTTATCTACTCCTCTCTTACAGAATCAACATTTTCAATCACTTGTTGCAAGTATTTGCAAATAGTTCTTTGTTAATACTCTTGATTTCTGCAAGATGAGTAAGTTGTCTCAATTCTGACTCTACCATATTATCAACAGTATATATACAATCTCCTCTGTTTGGGCTTCCAGGGTTTTCAAAACCTGATGATCTGTCACAATCTTGAAGGTTTCTTCAACAAGTATTCTCAAGAAATCAAGTTTTCCATGGAGCACTTCCATTAGTTCTTTGTCATCTTCTCTAAGGTGGGATAGTGTTGTCATGGAAGAAGTTATGGCAGCATAAGCCATCTTTACTTGCTTCAGTTTAGTCCTGTGTATTCATGTAATGATTGAAATTTGATAAGAAAGAGTTGCAGTAAATACAACTATATTATCTCTCTCAAACAAGATAGAGAAGAATTTATAGCATACCTAATAAGAGAATAGTTTCTGAATATGCTAGCAAGAATGATAAAAATATCAATAATTTCTATCTCTTCAGCTTTCTTTCTTATCTTTTGTGCATACCCTCTCTTTTCTTGTCCCACTAATTTTTCTATCTATCTAATAATAGTATCCTTCATACTGTTTGACTGTTACAACTTAAATCTAAGAGGCAGTGGGCAACAGATGAAAAGGGAGCAAAATCCTCCCAAGGAAAATTAAAAAGAGAGGAAAACTAGAGAAAATTGAACAAAAGGTATCTCTTAAGTCCTTATTTAAATTTTGGCGACTATTTTGACCAAAAAAAAGTCAAACACATTTAATTATTAGATTAAGTTAATTGGGATTGAATTAACATTTCCAAAACTTCTAATCTTTTTAAAAATACAAACCAGTCCAAATTTTAAAATACAAAACAATTCAAAATTCTCTCCACTTTCTTGGGATTCACTTTCTTCTACTTCTCTTCTTCATCGTTCTTTCTCTCTTCCGACTCAAACGTCTCTTCCTCAAATCTGCTCCGCCATCACTCCCAATCGACTTTCGACAGCTTTTTAACTTCCGGCAACTTCTTCAATTCTAAGCATCAATTTTCTCTCTTCTCGGGTAAAAAAATTTATTTAAAAAAAAAATTAGGGCTTTTTAGTTATAAAGAAAAAGATGAACTTGAGTTGTCTTTTCTTTATGTATACGCTAGTAATTTTAGAATTTGATGCTTGAAAAAAAAAGACATTCGAAAAAAAAAGCTTAATTTGTTGTTGTTCTTGATCTCAAAAATCTCAAATAGAAGCGAAATGTGATTTTTTTTTTGTTGTTGTTCTCCAACATTTTTGTGTAATAGTGATAGTTATTGTGAATTTTGAGTTTTTTTGTAGACATATTTATAATTTGTATTTCTCAAACAATTGTTGATCTATTGACTTGTTGTTGATGTTTGTGTTGTTGTATTGAATCAATTGGTGTTGTTGGTATTTGATGTTTGCGTAATCAACAACACAACTTCCTGTACGAGTGTCTACGATCGTGCAATAGTATAGTAACCCAACCAAAGGTTGGGGTTGTATCCCAAGGGAGTGGTTTCGAGAATTAATAGAAAATAAAATCAAGTCCTAACTAGTCGTAGCTAAAGACATTAACGATTAAAAACATTGTAAATTAAAGAGGGGGAAATGAAAGTGTCAGATTTTGATGTTTACGTAATCAACGACACAACTTCCAGTACGAGTGTCTATGATCGTGCAATAATATAGTAACCCAACCAAGGGTTGGAGTCGTGTCCCAATGGAGTAGTTTTGAGAATTAATAGAAAAATAAAATTTAGTTCTAACTAGTCGTAGCTAAAGACATTAACGATTAAAAACATTTTAAATTAAAGAGGGGGACATGAAAGTGTCAAATAACAATTTAGGGTTTTTGTCACAGGTATAGCTAAAACAACAAATATAACAAGAAAATCAAGTATGAGGAAAAGTTCTTAGTGTGTGACTGCAATACAAGTTGAGATAAATAGTTGGGTACATGTTTTCGATAGAAAATTTGCAAGATAATAGTGACTAGGCTAAGCTTTAGATGGAAATAAGTTCCCTCTTGGGCAACTTACCCCGTTTCAAATGCGTTCCTCTTGGACACCCATTTGCCGCATGAAGGCCAACCTACGCCTTACTCCACTCACTCTCTCGAGCTGAGTGTTAGGATATGGGACTAGGGCTCACCCTCTCGGGCTGAACCTCATGTCGACCCACTTCTTAATCCATCAGTCTAGTGGTCTTGGTTTCACGACTTCCCTCTCGGGTAAGCCGAAAACACATGGGTGGCTTTGTATTTGCAACTACAAACCCATTAAATTAAACCACAACCACTAAGTGAAATCACCATTAAAATACATCTAACCTATCAGCAAGCAAGACCCAACAATAATATCAACACATATTTGCTAAACACATCAATAAATAGAAATTTATACTTTCAATGAAGCTGAAATCAAATGGGCATAGAGAAATAAGTCTTGATTTGAGAAAAGAAAGAAGAATCCAAGAGATCCACTTCCAAATTGGAAGAGATGAAACCCTTCTCTTCTTCAAGTTTCCAAAACCCTCTCCAAACTCAGAGAAAAAATGTAAGTACTAAAAATTATATTAAGAATCTGATATTGTCTAATGATATATTCTCTATAACTCTCAACGAGTATTTATAGTTTTTAAAAAATTGTGCTGTGACGGATCATTCGGCGACATTAGTCAGAATCGCCGATCAACTCGGCGATTCGCCCTTTAGTGTAGTTCATCGCCTTCATGCACCATCCTTCGACATCGTCGTGCTCTGGGTCATTGGGCGATATAGTACTGCTTCGTGGAACTTCTCGGTGATGCGCCGACTGCTCCGTTATTCCGCAGACTTGATCCTTTCCTTTAGACTCAGCACACTGGAACAAAAGGCGAAGTGCGACCCTTCGGCGATTCTCCAAGTAGACTCGGCGATCCTCAGACCTTCATTTTCTCGTTCTTTTCAGCCTTTTCGTTCATTTTTGTGAAGTAGTGTCCATGTTTTCCTTCAATCTTCAAATACCTGAAACTTAAGGGTTTTCATCAGATATTGAGATAAAATAAGCATTTGAGGACACAATTTCTATTAAAATATAACCCTAAATGAGTCCAATTTGTGGACTCATCAACACCCCAACTTAAACTTCTGCTTGTCCTCAAGCAAACTCGAGTTCAGCTGATCACAACGGGTGTCTGAAACAGTGCTACACAAGACTCAATCATGAATGTACACAACAAGACTTAAATTACTCATGCAAAGATCAACTGTGTACTCAAAGATTCAAGTTGTGACACACCTTTACCAAAGATTCTCATGCTCGCAATACTTGCTACTTGTGCAAGTTCAAGCTCAACAAAAAGTATCTAAATGCCCTCACATAAAGAATGATTCAATATTCACACATAGAGGTTAATCAATTCAATATAAAGAATTAGATGCAACGCTCACACTCAAAAAGAGGAACACAATGCATGGTTTCACCCATAGGTTTGCCCTTATTTTCCAATCGACTTTCAATTTGGCTTATTCAAGATCAAAAAGGTCTTTTCAAGGCTTGTAATGGGGCTGAGTGCAAAGGTATGGTCATTTAAGCTCAGTGACTTCTTCATCCTTGTGAGGTGTGGTGTTCTCAAAACGTCCTTTTCCTTTCCCTTATCACTTTTTCTTCTAGTGCTTCTAAGTCATCCGTTTATTCACTCTCCATGTATTGCTTGGAAACCCAATTTCTTTTGTACTTTTATTCCACAACTTTCTTTTTTATTTTTTTATTTTTTATTTTTATGGAAGGTTTCCATTTTGTTTTGCAATACCATGGGTTAGAGAGACTTTTTCTTGCATTTCTTGACTTCTCCTTTTCCTTTTCACCACACCCCTAATTTAGGCTTTTGGCCTAAGTTGGCTAGTCACTAAACCACAAATCAAGAGGATTCTAGGTAGTGGGTCAAGTAAGGTCTAGGGTTCATCAATTTTCTTCCAAAGAAAGGTAAGGCTCAAGGGGTGTTCAAGAGAGTTTCACATGCTCACGGGTAGGCCACAAAAGAGGTATATGTCAAATTTGGCTAACACTTTTTAAAGTTGTCTAAGATCATTTCAAGATCACACCTTTCTAAATCAATTAGACGAACGGGGTAAATTCTAGGTTTATTCATGCATGGTTCAAAGTAAGCTAATCACACAAGGCATTGAAACTTAAGTCAAACAAGACTACACACTTTCGGTAATGTGCAAAGGTCATTACAAGAGAATCAATTTGATAAATGGCTAATCACAACGAGATGCAAAGAGTTCACATTTTGTCTATGCAACTTAATTTGGTCTCATCGTAGCCGCGCATTTATGTTCGTTCAATTGATAGCACTATTCAAGTCATCGATATTGATCAGAACCGAGACTTAAATTTTGAAAAGAACAGCCACATTCAAGAGCACATAAGGGGTGGCGAAAATGTGTGAAAAATTCAATTTTTTTTGGAAAGATCAAAATCATATTATAATTTAAAACAAAAAGGAAGCCATAAGCTCAAACATCTACAAAAAGCAGTCAAACAACATTTTTAAACAGAACAACCCAAATATATACAAGACACGAACACAAATAGCACACAATAGGTGAGTCTCACCCCACCACAAATAAAACACATTTGTCCTCAAATGCAATTAACACAGAATCTTAAAGGCAAAATAAAGGAAGACAGAGAGAGAGGTAAAGAGGGGATCCTGTCTAAGTAGTCGCTCCATCTGTTTGGGCATCAGTGCCCGTAGTGACTTTCAAAAGGACCAACTCTATTGGATCTAGCAGCAGGAGCCTTCGCCAAGGAAGCTTGTACAACAACGTCTATCATAATTTATTCGGTCTTGGCTATGTCGCCCACTGCAGCTCCCTCAAACATCTCTTCATCAGTCTCTACCTCTGAGTCGAAATCGACTATCTGTCTTGCTCTATCTCCATGTCTAGTGGTGGTTTGAGGCATTTCAGGCACGTCTAGAATATCCACTGTTCCGAAGATCATGGACACATCGGTGGATTTTAGGTAGTCCACATCTTTCCTCAGCTCTGCAATAGCGGCCTTTAAGCCTGTCACCTCTTATGTGGCTCCTTGGTTATGCTCACACATAGCTATCCTGGCTGCCAGAGCATCAATAGTAGTGCTCAGTGGTGTCACAGTATCATCAAAGGCAGCCTGAATCATTCCTGGAATGGAGCTTTCTATGTTGGCAGCCCGAAAATCAGCAGAGTGAGCAAGTTGTCCCATCCGTATCAAGGATGCCTGAGTGATCGGTTCACAGGATGCAACCACAATAGTGGGTCTAGCTAACATCACATAAGCAGAGATACCTAGAGTTTGTGAATGAGAAGAAGGAGCGGGTATACTTGAGGACCCAGGGGCCGGAGTAGACAAAGATGCCTCTTCAGGTATAGAAACAGTGGCTACAACTTTCTTCAGCTCCTTTCCCGTTTTGTCCTTAAGATATTCGGCTTCGATCATTTGGATATTGGTGGAGGCAATGGCAACTAATTCCACATCCTTCTTTGCGTCTCTAGGAACCCGAGCTCTTTCGCATAATGAAGTGATTAATACCGGGAAGGGGAGAGATGTCTGGCGCTGCTTTGCACACATATGAATCTTAGAAGCAATTATCATCCCTAGGTTTATCCTGGTTTTCTCAATGATGCATCCAAGACAGGCTGCTTTAGCAATACGAAGGATTGATTCGTTTTGTGATGGCATAATTGTTCTACTAATGAACCTGAACCAGTATCTTGCAGCTATGCTCAGATCTTTCTTTTCAATTGAAACTCCTTCTGCCAGCCATTTTGGAGCAATATCATCTGAGATCAGCGGGGCTAACCACCTTTTCATTTAATCCAGTTTATTTGTTCTGATTAAGTGCTGGCAGTGCTAATTAATCTTATCGGACATACCCAAAATTATTTTGATAGCTTCACTGTTACAAGCTACCTTCCTTCCTCTAACAACCACATAGTCAACTGCTTTAAAAGACGACACTAACCTCTTCCGGTGAGGTACCAATGCGCTGTAAGCATCGTATAACTCTCTAACCCAGCTTGGTATGTAAGAGCTATGGGGTTTTGTGAATATCTGAAATTTGTGATATTTCAGACACTCTATTATCTCGGGGTACTTATCGATCACCCCATCTATGGAGAGTCGTTTTTCCTTAATAATCATCCTCAGCCCCTCAAACTTTGATCTGTTAGTTGATTTAGGTGGGGGGCCTTGTACCGGAGGTGCCAGTACTATTTCCTGCTCTGAAACTGGAGAAGTCTGAGAGGTGGATCTAGGATTTCTGATGTTTGTGTAATCAATGACACAACTTCCAGTACGAGTGTCTACGATCGTGCAATAGTATAGTAACCTACCCAAGGGTTGGGGTCGTGTCCCGAGGGAGTGGTTTCGAGAATTAATAGAAAAATAAAATTTAGTTCAACTAGTCGTAGCTAAAGACATTAATGATTAAAAATATTTTAAATTAAAGAAGGGGGCACGAAAGTGTCACATAACAATTTGGGGTTTTTGTCACAAGTATAGCTCAAACAACAAATATAACAAGAAAATCAAGTATGGGGAAGAGTTCTTGGAGTGTGACCACAATAAAAGTTGAGAAAAATAGTTGGGTACATATTTTCGATAGGAAATTTGCAAGATAATAGTGACTAGGCTAAGCTTTAGATGGAAATAAGTTCCCTCTCGGGTAACTTACATCGTTTCAAATGCGTTCTTCTCGGACACCCATTTGCCGCATAAAGGCCAACCTACGCCTTACTTCACTCACTCTATCGAGCTGAGTGTTAGGATATGGGACTAGGGCTCACCCTCTCGGGTTGAACCTCATGTCGACCTACTTCTTAAGCCATCAGTCTAGTGGTCTTGGTTTCACGACTTCCCTCTCGGGTAAGCTGATAACACATGGGTGGCTTTGTATTTGCAACTACAAACCTATTAAATTAAACCACAACCACTAAGTGAAATCACCATTAAAATACATCTAACCTATCAGCAAGCAAGACCCAATAATAATATCAACACATATTTGCTAAATCACACCCCAAAATAGGAGTTTTTAGCCACACACCAAGAAATAGAAATTTATACTTTGAATGATGTTCAAATCAAATGGGTATAAAGAAATAAGTCTTGATTTGAGCAAAGAAAGAAGAATCCAAGAGACCCACTTCCAAATTGGAAGAGATGAAACCATTTTCTTCTTCAAGTTTCCAAAACCCTCCCCAAACTCAGAGCAAAAATAAAAGTACTAAAAATTATATTAAGAATCTGATATATTCTCTATAACTCTCAACGAGTATTTATAGTTTTTAAAAATCTGTGCTACGACATATCAGTCGGCGACATTAGTCGGAATCGCCGATCAAATCGGCGATGCGCCCTTTAGTGTTGTTCATCGCCTTCTTGCACCATCCTTCGACATCATCGTGCTCTGGGTCATTGGCGATATAGTACTGCTTCGCGAAACTTCTTGGCGATGCGCCGACTGCTCCCTTGTTCCACTGACATGATCCTTTCTTCAGGCTCAACACACTGGAACAAAAGGCGAAGTGAGACCCTTCGGCGATTCGCGAAGTGGACTCGGCGATCCTCAGGCCTTCATTTTCTCTTTCTTTTCAGCCTTTTCGTTCCTTTTTGCGAAGTAGTGTCCATGCTTTTCTTCAATCTTTAAATACCTAAAACTTAAGGATTTTCATCAAATATTGAGATAAAATAAGCATTTGAGGACATAATTTCTATTAAAATATAAACCTAAATAAATTGGACTCATCTGTATTCTTGATTTTGTTGGAAAGAATGAAAAAAAGAAACATAATCAAGACATCATAAATAATTTATTGCATCCAACAACAATGCTAAAGTCAATTTTCGAGAGTTCACATGGTTTTTACTTTCGACAATTCCGGCAAAGGGAAGTGATTTATTCTTCTTTACTTATAAACTCTTACATATATGGAATAAGATCCATGTGACTATAATATTTTTGGACCAAAGCAACAAGTACATGACAAACTGAACTATTGACTAATATATGATTGTTTTCTATGCTTGGGCTAAGTTGAAATGCTTAATTTTTTAAAACCAAATTGAACTATTGGCTAATATACAAGTCGTTGTTCTAATTTACAAGTAGTTATGTTGCAATTGGAGGAAGATTAGAAGAGTTTGTCATGGGGCCATGAGTTTGTCAATAGTTTAAGTTAGAGATTCATCCAAAAGATGAACTTGAGTTGTCTTCTGTTTATGTATTCGTTAGTTGTTTCAAATGTGAGAAAAAGTTTGATATCTTTTTGTTTTTATTTATAAAGCAAAAGAAGAACTTGAGTCGTCTTCTCTTTATGTATTCATTAGCAGTTTCAAATGTGAGAAAGAAGCTTGATCTCGCGAAGAGTCTTATTTGCATCAATTCTATTTTCAAATGCATTCCCAATTTTTTTATGGCCATCTCTTTGCATCAATTCTTTATTTTGTTGGTGTTCTTAGTATATTGGTAAAATCATGAGATTGATGTTGTTTAATTGGTGAAATCATGTGGTGTTTTTAGTGTTTTTGATTTTGTTGGTGTTGTAGGCAGTATTGGTAATAAATATTTTAGTGTTGTGAAAAGAACATTTTATTGTTATGTTATTTTCAATAGATGTCCTATTTGTTGCAACAAATGGGTCATAGGTTGGAAGAAATCAAATCAGTAACAAATTTTTTTTTATTGCTTCCAACATATGGCTCATCTAAGCATCTGTTACAACAGATGGTCGATCTATTGTAACAGACAAGTCATCTGTTGAAGGAAATCAAATCAGTAGACTATTTTCAATTAGCATAGTGTATGATCTGCAACATATGTGTATATTTTCTTGATCGTCCGAAGGTTAACAATGCACGTTTTCAAATTAGCATGGTGTATGCACTACAATATTTTAGGCCTAAGGCCACACTAAATCTAGACAACACTCGTAAAGTGTTGCCTTAAATATTTTTGGGTACACTTTTAAAGTGTAGCCTTAGTTTTTAGGTTTTGACCACGGTAACATTAGCAACATTTGTCAAGCGTGCTTTTTTGTGGTATAGGCTACATTTTTTAAGCGTAGTCATATCATGATATAATTGGCAACGCTTATTAACATCTAAGAATTCACTTTTAAAGTGTGGTATTTTTATAATTTAAAAAACAACACTTTATAAGTGTGGCCTTATAGATTTCCTAAAATTTTAACTAAGATATTTTATTCCCTCCAACATATTTAACTCTCCCTCTAATTTACAATTGGCCAAAAAAGAAACTCATACAAAATAAATTAAAAGAAAAATCAATATAAACAACTTTTAACTCTAAAATCAAATTTGTTCCCCAAATAAGAATTAGAGTTGCTATTTGCCCATATCACAAATCTCATGCCTAAAAAACCCTACTTCGGTCTTCTTCTTCTTCTTCTCATTTTGACTCATAAATTCTCCATTGTAACCAGTTCATTATTTTTTAAATCTCGTTTTCACTCTACATTTTTTGGTAATTTGATGGATGGTGGTGATTTCCCTAATTTTTCTTCACCTTCATCCAAGAAACTGGAGAATTAGATCGTAGAATTTCAACATTGTTTGGAGGAAGAAGGGATTTTATGGTAGTCGATACTTGGTTTGCCTACATTCGAGAAACTGGAGAAATAGTTTAAAGAATTTCGACATTGTTTTGAGGAATTAGGGGATTATGGGTGTGGATACTTGGGGGATTTACGGGTGTGGATATGTGTTGTAACGACGAAGATAGATTCAATCACTATGTTCATAAATGCCAAACTTCTTCTGTTCATCAGTTTTCCCTGTTGATGGTATTCAAAAATCATAATTTATATGACAATCTTTTCTTTTTATGAGATTTTGAATTGTTAGATCCAATTTGAGTTCTAAATAATCTGCACATTTTCTAAATTTGAGTTTCATTATGTTACATATAGAATTAAACTCGGTGTCCATTTATATGACTTCTGTTCTTTTTTCTGCTTTCATAGTGTTTAGCCATAATGTGGAGTAGCTTTCTGATGAGTATCACATATCTTGCAGATTACATAGTGGAACTTGCTGTGGAACTCGAAACTGCTACACAGTTGAGAGATTCTCAGTTCATTTTTCCTCAAAGGCCATGGCTTGGTATTTTCTAGCACTTTGTCATTGCTTGCTTCAATTACCTTGCTCCTAGCAATTTGCTAGCTGCATAAAATATTCATCATTTCTTGGATTCTTTTTATTGACATTTGGTTTTGATGAAGTTGTGTAGAACAAACTAATGTCAACTCGCCTGATTTTTTTCTTTTAGATTTGTATGGGATTAATGTTAGACATGTCGCTTATTTTGGAAGTGCTAGTAGCAAGCAGTTCCTTAATCCTGCATTGATACACCAGGTGCTACCTGATGAACTATTTTTTGAGGTATGCCTTTGTGGATTTCGATAAATTTCCTCTGTAATTTTCTTATCAACATGTAAATATGTGGCAAGTGCTGGAAATGCTTTGTTATGCTAGGAAGCTGAAGCATATTGATAAAACTTACAACAGAGCTGATTTTGCTAAATTAATTAGTAGGTATCAGAAGTATGAACAATGTTTTTTATATAAATCAAATGAAAATATCAACCAGAAAGTAAGGTATTTGTGGTTGTTTTGGGTTACCTGTACATTTCTGGTGAGGCGATATCTAGCTATTCCCTATTTCATGCCCATGCAAAAAGTTAGTGAATTCTACGCGGAGACAAGCGTTGCTATTTAAGCATCTGCCTTGAGCCTTTACCCCCCCCCCCAAGCCCCCCTCCCCTTTTAATTCCTCTGAGGGGAAGATTTGGTAAAAAAGTTGGATGTCATCTTTGTCTTCTTTGGAGACAGGAAATGTTGGACTTTATGATCTCATTATAGTACTCAAGTCGAGGTTTTCAGCCAAGCATAAATGTGACCGTTCCCTTTGGTTCTTTTTCTGGATGGTTAGCTAGTTTACACTGATAATTTACTGGATTAGTCTTTACCCCACTTCCACTCCCACCTTCTCTCTCCAAAGTTCTTGTTGTTTCCTTCCAAGGGGTGAATTGAGGTTACATATCTAGGGAACTTAAGGCAATCAAATATAAAGTATTGTTGTCTGCTTGAGAAAAAAATATGTTGTTTCTAAATTGAAAATTTGCAGCCTTCCCTTCTAATCTTTACAGCTAAGGTGAGGAAACCGAAAATTACTATGATTTCATGATTAATGATGTGCAGATCTTGTCTAAAATGACCACATACACCTTGGGTAGGTCAACTTGTGTTTGTCGAAAGTGGAGGTACACAATTCAGAACCCTGTATTTTGGCGCAATGCATGCCTAAAGACTTGGCAGGTACCAGGGACACTATTTCTGGTTGTTCTATTGCCACTAGTGAGGTTAGTAAGTAACATTAACCAATGTGCCTTATTTTTGAAGTTTCTGGATTGGTAGAAAATTATAAGGTCCTTCAGTTAAAGTATGATGGTTCATGGAGAAAAATGTTGCTTTTAAGACCAAGGCTTCTTACGGATGGTAAGATATAGTTTTTGAAAAATGTTGCTTTACTATTGAGCATTCAATATTTTGAAAAACTAACAATATAAAGGTTTTCACGAAGTTAAGTGGAGAAGGGTAGAGGGGCGGGCCCATTATCCACTGATATAAAGTTGGGTATAGTGTATTTGGTAGAGATTTATCGACTGTATTTTCCAAAATAAATTTCTCTATGGACCACATACCAAGGTATTTGTCTTGGATTTACTTATGCCATCTGAGCAGGAGAACTAATTCTTTTCCTATCAGGATGCTTTTGCCGTAGCCTATAAAAAGAATTGGTTTATTTGTATCTATAAGTCTAAGTTGAAATATTTGAAGGTATTAAGAAGTCTTAATTTAATCTTTTCCACATGTATTTATGTCAGTCGAAACACATATATTCGTGCAGGAGTAGCTGAGTGGAGGATCACTAATCCAGTTCATATTGTATGTGTATTCTTATTCTCCACATAGTTAAAATTTTCATACAGTTCTTGAGTTGCATGTTTAGAGATGAGTTGTGCTGGTAAATGCTGCATAGTGCTTGTAGGAGAAGGCAAATAATGCAATACGCTAATTCATCTTTTGCCTTGTAATTTCATTTTACAAGGAAAATAGTTGATACTGAAAGTGAAAACTGAAAGTTGTAAAGCATATGATGCAGCTAAACACTGCAAATAGACTTGCTTTGCCTGGGACTTCGGAAAACAAAGCAAGTGGTGGGCTACTGCAAGAATACATGTTCTGCTTGAGAGAGGGTGTTGCCCTCATCTAGAGAGAGTTGATATAAGTTGTGGGCTATCGTGAGCAGACATTGGAGTGTGTTCAATTTTCTCTCATTGCTTCTTTTGTACACTTTGCATCCTATAGCATTTAGTGTCAATGCCATTTTATAACATTGACATCTTCTCTTTGATTATAAGTGTATTACTATCGCTATATGAGATTTTATCCTTCAGGCAGATTCCTTTATAAGGTAGTAATCGTTTGTTTTTCAGCTCGTATGACATACTTTATCTTTACACATTGTTCTTGGCTTCTTGTTATACCTGGTTTATAACTTCTGTAGATTTCTTTTAACTAGAACTCATCACAAAAAGTCAAAGATGTCGCGAAGTACCTGAACTTCCGTGCCTCAAAAGCTAGTTGTGTTTCTAAGGGGAGTTACCCGCTATCAGAGGATAAAGTAAGTCCAATTCTAACCTTCCAGTATAAGTCAATTTGTTTCTGGCAGCCATTTGGTTATATACGTTCAAATCAAAATAATGGTTCAATTCTCCTTTCTTAAGTTGAAAATGCTTTTGACATTTAGTTGATATATGTGAAGCTAATTTTGAACAGACAGCTCACTGCCTTCTCATTTGCAGGTTGAAGCTGCTCTTTTGTACCCGGGAACGCGTCCAACTGTGTTGAGATTTCGCTTAAGGTACTTGATCATGAAGATTATATTTGTATTTTGAGTTCGTATGCTCATCTCTTGTTTAATAAAACTACGGTTGAAGGTTTGGGCACTTTTCCCCTGACCCTACAAGTCACCATATTAGTTTGTTAAATTTACATCCGAGCCAAACTAGCTTCTAAGCAAAAAATTAATAAAAATCACCATCTGTTATGAGTGCAAGCTTTGTTAATTATTGTTTAATTTCCTTATTTATTGTGAAGGGTTATGATCGGTTGGACCATTGTTATACCCCCCATCCCCAATAGAAATAGAAAGAAAAAGGAAAGGTGCTTTAGTATGGTTTATGTACATGCAAGATGTTATCTTTGAGGGAATCAATTTCTAATCATTGCTTGTTGTAAATTATTGAAGATATTCTAATCAAGAAAAATATTTTACAATGCTCTCATAGGATGATTAACCATGACTAGTGTCGAGTGAAATTTTTTTCTAATATTTAATTTTCTTTTGAATGTGTATGAAAATGCAGGTCAACAAATTTGATGAATTATGGCCCCAGGTCAACTCAATATATTGGAGGGAACAATAGTGTTTTTGAACTACTATATATATATATATATATATATATATATATATATATATATATATATATTTGAATACACATTGAAATTTATTGCTAGTACAGTTGTTTAAAATATTCCTTTCTATGTATGTAGTACAAAACATGTTTTTCGAAGTTTATTGTAAATCAATATATTGAACTATTTATTAGCTAATTTGATGTTTGAGATCATTTTATATTATACAATTATGTTATTAGTGCATCTATCCAAACCAAAATTATTATTTTTCAATTAGAAATTGTGGCTATAAAAATTCTAGACAACATTGCCACACTTTAAAAGTGTTGCTAGAGGGATGCCAATTGTGTGGCTTATTGATTATAAAATGAAGTATGTACATTTGAAAAGGCTACACTTTATAAGTGTTGTCGTTGAAGAGTTATAAAAAGCTACACTTTTAAATTGTGGCCAATAAAAAAGCACATGCCATGCTAGAAAGTGTAGTTTTATCAAATAAAAGTGTTGCCAATGAGATGCTACAAAGTGTGGCCTTTGTACCTCATCGGCCATGTTTTTTAAGTGTAGCTGCTACGGTAACACTTGAAAAGTGCAGCCTAAGGTCAAAGGATACGCCTCTTTAGGCCACCCCCTAAAAAGTGTTGCCTAAAGTCAACAAGTGTTGCCTTTTATTAATGGCCACACTTTTTGATAGTTTAGGCCACACTTTACAAGTGTGGCTGAAAGCGTAAAATGTTGTAGTGATGATTTTCTCAAGTGCAAGATCAAGTTAATAAGGCTGGGCACCGAATCGGGTTGTACCCGTACCGGTATCGTTCCGGTGTCGTTCTGGTACCATTCTGATTCGTTTCAGTCCGGTAGTCTTCAGGACGGAACGGGACACCGTGAATCGGTACACGGGAGGGAACGATATCACGATTTGATACCCGTGTATCGGTGTACCAGTTTATCCCAATTTATTCCGATTCCATTTCGGTCCGGTCCAGTTTCGATTAATTATTTTTTATATTATAATTTATATATAAAATAAAATAAAAAATATAGACTTTCCCAATTCCCCAGGCGGCAGCTTTTCAGCCAAGGCTGAAAAGCCTGCTGCCCCTGTCAACTGCCGACCTGTCCCATCCGGCAATCCCCAGTCCCCACTGGCCAATGCTGACTGCCCCAGCTCCCAACATAAATATTTTCAACGTCTCCAGACTCCAATCCATATTCCATTCCAACGACTATATTTTCCAATTCCAACACATAATCACAATTTCTAAAAACTATATATACTCTCTCTTTGTATTTTTAATTACAATTTACGTATTTACAATATTTAACAACTAACAATCATCAATTTTTCTCAATTCTCAATCTTTCTAAAAGTTTCATACTTTCGATATTCAAGTTTCAAATTTCAATCATATTATTTTGTAATTGTGAAGATTTCAATAATCATTTGGTGAATTTTGGAGTAGGAATCTTCTTCAAACTTCAAGTTTCGACATCAATTTTTCAATTTTCGGTTATAATCATATGTTCTTTACACAAACATTTGGTAACTTCGTTCCACTCAATAATCTTATATTTATTTTTTGTATTTATTATTTGTAAGTTGTTCTTGTTATATTTTATTTGTTCTTGTTAAATTTCGTATTTCGTAATTTATAATTTTATATTATGGAGTCTTCAAAAAAAAGTAGAGGGAAAAAAGGTATTGTACACGGAGTAAAAAATATGGTTACAAAAAATAAAAACAGTTCTAGTTCTTCTAAATCTAATTTTTCTCTTGCTAGAATGAATACTGATGAATTTACTCATGTGAATGAAACTAGTTTTTCTCGTTCCGGTCCTATAGAAATTAATTCGAATACTCCTATAATTCCCGAAGAGGTTTATGAAAGACATTATGGTAATCATCAAGAAATGAAGAAGTAGAAATTGATGAAGAAGATTTAGATGATACACCGACTAGTCCCGACCTCAATAGTACTGAAGTTCCACCTCAAGAGGACAATCCTCCGATTGGAACTAATCGTCCCCATATTGTTCCAACTAGAGGTAAGACCAAGGTACAACGTACTTTAAAATCAAATGTGTGGAAATTTTGTTATTTGAATGAATAAAAAACTTTTAGTATATGTAATCTTTGTAAACAACATTTTAAATATAAATCTAGTGGGAGTGGAGGTTCAATTGGGGGATTAAAAAAACATTTGATGCAAAAACATAGTCAAGAGTGGTTTGCATATTTATCTTCTCTTAGTGTTTGTGAAGATTCTAGCATTAGAGCATCGACTAGAGGAACAAATATGGTTCAAGGTGAATTAAATACTTCGAACCCAAGTGGTCCTCTTACACATCGAACCTATAATAAGGATCATGATCGTGAAAATTTTGCAAAAATGGTTGTTGTTTGTTGTTTACCTTTTAGTTTTGGAGAACATCCGGGTTTTATTGCATATATTCGTGATACATATAATCCTAGTTTTAAAGGTTTATCAAGAAGCATGGTAAAAAGAGATATTTTTGAATTTCAAGAAAAACATTGTCAATTTTTGCGTGCCTATTTTGAAATAATGGATTGTAGAGTTGCTATTACCACTGATATGGGTCGTAGTCCTAATGGTTTTGATTATTTAACTGTTAATGCGCATTGGATTGATTATAATTGGAATTTACAAAAAAGAATTATTGGTTATAAAATTTGTCAACAGAAAAAAATTGGAATGTATATTGCTACTACTGTGTTGGAAATTTTATATTTTTTCGGTCTTTGTGATAAAGTCATTAGTATTACTTTAGATAATGTTTCTGCTAATTTAAATGCTATTAATATGCTAGAACCTAGAATTTGTCCTATTAGTAAATATGTTTTTTCATGTTCCATGTGTTGCGCATATATTAAATTTGGTTGTTAATGACGATGTGAAATTATTTGAAAATAGTTGTGATAAAGTTGATAATGCTTCTTTTTATATTTTTCATATGCATAGTAGTAGTAGAATTAATTAATTTAAAGAGTTTTGTAATGCATGTAAACTTCCGTTTAGAACAGTTCTGAAACATGTAAAAACTAGATGAAATTTCTTTTATGATATGCTTGAAGTTGCTTATACATATAGAGAACCTATTATTATGCAATTTGATAGTCATAATGCTTATCCCGAATTAAAACTTAATGATAGTGATTAGGATGAAGTAAATGAACTTAGAATATTTTTGAAATAATTTTATGATACTACTAAAAAAATTTCTGGAATGTATTATCCTACCATTTCCTAAATTTTAATACATATATGTGAGATTTCATCTCTCTTTTCTGAATATAAAACAAATGAATTATTTACTAGTGCTATTGAAGTTATGATTACAAAATTTAAGAAATATTTTTTTTCTATCCCTCAAATTTATTTAACTGCAATTCTTTTCAACCCTGAATATAAAGAATATGGTGCAAAAGCTTTAGTTGAATGCATTTATCAAAATTTAGATATTAAACAAGAAGAACAACCTGATTTGGTAACATGTCAAAATAGTATAAAATTACTTGCTAAAGAAATGTATGATAAATATTGTTCCTTAGATAATATTGAAAATCCTCAACTATCTATGCCTCGAGTAGGTGCCCATGGTAGAGTGAAACATAAACTTGGTCTTGACTCTTCTAATAAATGTGAATTTGTTAAATATCTTGAACAGGGTTCAGATAATATTACAAACGAGGAAGATATACCACAACTACTGAACTGGTGGAGGGCTCGTGTAACTCAATTTCCAAAACTTTGTAGGATGGTGAAGGATGTGCTTGCAATTCAAGGATCATCAGTAGCTTCAAAGGCAGCTTTCAACGCGGCAAGATTTCAAATTGAAGACCACAAATATTCGTTAGCAGAAAATAGTTTGGAGATATCGATGCTTTTTAGAGATTGGATAAATGCTCAACATAGAAATCAAGGACTTCCAAAGTTAGATAGTCAATATGAACTTTTCATAGATTCAGCCATTGGATGTGGTAGTGACGATGGCATGGATCTTCAAGATCGTCAACGAGCTTTACCAAGACCAGTAGTTGATTACGGTCAATCTATAGCTGAGTTAGAGAAATGCTTTACGGGACTATACAACTATTAGTATTACATTCGAGACTTAGTTGAAACAGAACCCTTCCTGGAAGGTAGCTGCGTAAATTATACACTCTACTAATAGTTGTAAATTGTAATTGTAATTTGTAATACAAATTTAAATAAATTGGATTGATATTTTTTAAATTTGTCATTTGTGTCATTGTTTTATCCTTATTTTTATTTATTTTTTTAAAATTACAAGTTATAAATATAACTTATAAGTTATAACATATTAATAAGCAATAACTTATAAACTTCAAAAGACTCAAATCTTGAAATTTGAAAACTAAGCTAAAAAACTTTTTAAAAAAACTTTATTAAACTTAACTTGTAAACTTAATAGGTAAAAAAATTTTAAAAAAATATCTTTAAAATAAACTTAAGTAAAATTACATTATAAATCTCAAAACTATTAATTTAAAGTTTAAACTTAGAAAAAAAAAAAACATTCATATTTTCGTAATTCAAAAAATCAAAATAACTAAAAAAAAATTTATCATTTTTTGAAATAGCTAGATGTGTCGTCCCATTTATCCCATCCCGTTCCATTTCGATCTGTTCCGATTCCATCCCGATATATAGTGGGATGGGATGGAACCGAGTATCCGTCCCGATAATTCCGATCCGGTTCATCCCGGTACAGGTCAACAAACCGGTCAAACCGTCCCGTTCCAGTCCGGTACCGATTCGTTCCGATCCGATGGTTCCGTTTCGATCCATTGTGCAGCCTTAGGTGATAATTATGATGCTTTGGAGGATAAGAACAAGAAAATGAATGAGATTTGAATAAACTACTACGTCATGCCAGTTTGTTTTGGCATGAAAGAATTTCATATCAAATATATATAGAGTCGATTGAAAATGATCAAACATATATGTTAACCTGTTGCAACTGATGCTCATCTGTTGCAACTGGTGAATCATCCATTGCGACATATGATCATATATACTTGATTATTTTCAACAGATAGGTCATCTATTGCAACAGATAATACATATTAGACATTTGTTGTAACAAATTTCTATATTTGTTACAACAAATGATCATATTTATTTGATTATTTTCAACAGATGAGTTATCTATTGCAACAGATAATGCATTTAGATTGTAATTGAACTTATTAATTGAAAGGTCATTATAATTAAATAACTTTATTTTTCACTAATTATGAATTAATGAAGCATTTCAAATTAAAATAATCAATTGATCACTTTATTTAAGACAAATACAATTAGTTGATTATGTAATTACACTATAATGCCTTGAAAATTTAATAGAACTTATTAATTGAAATGTAATCATAATTAAATAACTTTATTTATCACTAATTATGAGTTAATGAAGCATTTCATATCAAAATAATCAATTGAACACTTTATTTAAGACAAATACAGTTAGTTGATCATGTAATTACTTTATAATTGATTGAAAATGTAATTGAACTTATTAATTGAAATGTAATTATAATTAAATAACTTTATTTATCACTAATTATGAGTTAATGAAGCATTTCAAATAAAAATAATCAATTGATCACTTTATTTAAAACAAATACAGTTAGTTGATCGTGTAATTACTTTATAATTGATTGAAAATGTAATTGGACTTATTAATTGAAATGTAATTATAATTAAATAACTTTATTTATCACTAATTATGAGTTAATGAAGCATTTCATATCAAAATAAGCAATTGAACACTTTATTTAAGACAAGTACAGTTAGTTGATCATGTAATTACTCTATAATGGTTTGAAAATGTAATTGAACTTATTAATTGAAATGTAATTAGAATTAAATAACTTTATTTATCACTAATTATGAGTTAATGAAGCATTTCAAATCAAAATAATCAATTGATCACTTTATTTAAGACAAATACAGTTAGTTGATCATGTAATTACTCTATAATGCATTGAAAATATAATTGAACTTATTAATTGAAAGGTAATTATAATTAAATAACTTTATTTATCACTAATTATGAGTTAGTGAAGCATTTCATATCAAAATAATCAATTGAACACTTTATTTAAGACAAATACAACTAGTTGATCATGTAATTACTCTATAATTGATTGAAAATGTAATTGAACTTATTAATTGAAAGGTAATTATAATTAAATAACTTTATTTATCACTAATTATGGGTTAATGAAGCATTTCATATCAAAATAATCAATTGATTACTTTATTTAAGACAAAAACAGTTAGTTGATCGTGTAATTACTCTATAATGCATTGAAAATGTAATTGAACTTATTAATAGAAATGTAATTATAATTAAATAATTTTATTTATCACTAATTATGGGTTAATGAAGCATTTCATATCAAATATATATATATAGTTGAAAATGATCAAACATATATGCTCATCTATTGCAACTGATGCTCATTTGTTGCAACATACGAATCATTTGTTGTGACAGATGAATCATCCATTGCAACAAATGAGAACATATGCTTGATTATTTTCAATGGATGGGTCATCTATTGCAACAAATAATACATATTAGACATTTATTGTAACAAATGATAATATTTATTTGATTATTTTTAACACATAGGTTACCTATTGCAACAAATAATGCAATAGATAATGCATCTGAAGCAACATATGCAAAGTTTGTTGCAACATATGAGCGTAACTAATATATTTTATATAATAAATATGAACATACAAAGTCAACCAAAATGAGTTAAAATTATCAAAGTCATAACTAAGTACAAAATACTTATTTAACTATTACAATAATTATGAAGCATTTCGAACTGGACATGTTGTTCTCTTGTGTCCAATATTTTTACATACCGAACACTTATTCTTTTTTGTGGAAATGATTCACCGACTCCTCGCCTCCTCTTCGTTCTCCTTCTTCCCGGTTTGCTTGGGTCAACATATGAATGATGCATTTCTCTCTCCAAAATCTCTAAAGGAACAATCCAAGAATCTTCGGGAGGCCCCGGATTAATTTCTTCTCAATATGCAATTATGTATTTTTTTCACCGAATAATATGGAGATGACTCACTGATTGTAACTGATGACTCACTTGTTGGATATATGTCTAGAACCAGAAGCTTATCCAATATGTAAGTCAATTGTTGTAACAGATGAGTCATATGTTGCAACAGGTAACTCATATGTTGCAATAAATGACTTACATGTTAGGACAAATTTCTGATTCTGTCCCAGCTTGACCTGATACTGTAATAAATATATCCACAGGTAAGCCATCTGCTGCAACAGATAATTGATGACTCATATGTTGCAATAAATGACTTATCTGTTGGGACAAACTTCTGATTTTTCCTAGCTTGGCCTGGTACTGTAATATGTATCCAACAGGTAAGCCCTCTGTTGTAACAGATGAGTCATCTGGTGCAGCAGATGACTCATCGATTGCAATGAATGACTTATCTGTTGGAACACGATTCTGGTTATATCCCAGCTTGGCATAGTACTATATACAACAGGCAAGCTATATGTTGTAACAGATGACTTACCTGTTGGATACGCAATTGTAAATTATTGAAGAATTACTCAAAATACCGAAATGAGAAATTAGACAAAAAAATCATCAATTTACTTACCAAAATCACCTATGATGTAATGCACAATGATATAGGTGTCACACCCAATTTTCGCACGGCGGAAGGGATTTTTTCAATCTAAGTAACGGTAATGATTAGAAATTATTTTAATTTTTTCAGAGTTGCCACTTGGAATTGAGTTATGGTGTTCCAAGTCATCTTTTTGTTTAATATCTAATCAAAAGGAAATGACTCTTTGTTTTGATCTGCGAACTAGAAATTTGGGTAAGGACTTCTGTTGACCGAGGGGAAGGTATTAGGCATCCCTTGAGTCCCGTGATTCTAGCACGGTAGCTTTTAATAACTTATAATTGTTTTAATTATCTTTTGGATATATTTTTATAGGCCATGATTTGCTCGTATTTTTTATTTGTTGAACTTTTATTTGGTCTCGACCTAGATACGTAACCGCATTCTTGGTCTTGATATTTAGAGACATAATTGTCTTCTTTGCATCACACTTAATAATCTTATTATTGGGCAAGGTGCATCACTGCATCCTTGAGTTTATTTTAATTGTCTCAAGAAAAGATGCGCAACCGCATTCTTAATCGAAACAAATATTTTTAATGTGTGTCTAAAATTTCATCTAATTATTAAAAAAAAAATATTTTGTCCCTTATAAATAAAGCCAAATAAAGTAAAATAAATAAATGTTGAGGATACAGTATATAATTCTGACATCATTTCTATATTTTTTATTTTTATATTTCATAAAATATTTTAATTACTCTTAAAATTAATGCCAAAATTAAGCATACATTTTTAATCCAACAAAATAATAATGAATTGTAAAAATAACTCTCATTTTTGTTTGATAAAATAAAAAAAATGACAATAATTTCATTGAGCCTAAAAATCCCTACTTTATAATTATTAACATATAAATCAATACAGTAACTAAGGAATAAAAATAAACAAATGAAAATAATCACCAATTTAAGTTATCTTCACTCATTAAATAAGATACTACGCTTAATCAAATATTCATTTTCAATTAAATTATAAATAAAACAAAACTATAATAAAACTAATCATATAATTACATCAAATTCCATAAATAAATTAAAGATTTAAGGCAAAGTTATACCTCAAATGAAGAAAATAAGTACCGCGAAATCTTGATCGAAACTCGATTGAAACACGCACAATTCTCTTGTAGATTGTATGGAGTGATGTATGTATTGTGTTGGTATGAAGATAAAGAAGAAGTAAGAAAAGATATGAACGTGTTGGTAAATTTTTGAAAGAAGAATAAAATAAAAATGGAGTTTTTACCTATTCTTTTTCTCGTGACTTTGTGTGCAGCGTGTGTGTGTGTTGTTGTTTTTTCTGGTTTCTTTTTCTCCTTTTTCTGTACGTTTTTGTGTATTGCTTTTTTTTTTTTTCTCCTTTTTTTCTACGTTTTTGTGTATTGCTGTTAATATAGTAGTGTAGTGGTGCAGTGTGCAGGTATATAGTGGTGA
This sequence comes from Solanum lignicaule, assembly GCA_029582545.1. NCBI lineage: Eukaryota > Viridiplantae > Streptophyta > Magnoliopsida > Solanales > Solanaceae > Solanum > Solanum lignicaule. The sequence goes on along the minus strand of JAJOOF010008196.1, from coordinate 1,883 downwards.
TGTATGTGTGTGTGGGGAGTGGTTTAGTGGGGTGTATATTGGGTGAGTGGATAATGGGAAGATGTGAATAGGGGTTATGGTAAGTTTTTTTTTTTTTCCAATTAAACATAATAAATATTAGCTAATAAAAATACAAGAATAAATGAATAGCTATTCTAAATTATAATTAGGAAATACTAGCTTATTATTAAATCTAAATTAAAAGAAAATATTTTTTTTGTTATTTTCAAATCCTTTAAATAAACTTACTAAAATAAGACAAAAATCAAAATATCTAACTTAGACATAAAAGAAATATTTAAGAAATAAAAATAGTATAAAATTTTATGTTCGGTCAAAAATTACGTGTCTACAGTTTACCCCTCTTTGACTGGAAACACGAAGTGTTTTCAGACAAAGAAGTAGATAACGTGACAAATTTTGACCGGACTTGTATTTGAAAATAAAATAAAATTGTGCGATCGAGTCTTGGTTTTGGACATCCTACATATCCCGAATTATAGGGAAATCAGGTCACATGTAATTTAAGGAGGTAGGTGATGAGTTGGAAGTTAAGTGAGGTTCCATTGAGGCTCCAGGTCACGGCTCTTATCCTTAATTACGTAAAAAAAGAAAAATAAAACTAATAGTCAAAAGGAAAATAAAAGTACAAGCTCCTATCTATGCAGCTTCTCTTGAGTCTTCACTTGTGTCACTTTGAGATATCATCTTGATTTTTGTGAGTATCTTGATCTTGAATGGATTCGATGCTTAACTTGCCACGTAGAGTGAGTCTTTGGCACTCTTCGAAATGACAATTTGAATATGTTCTTGAATGACTGCATGTTTTCTTGATCAGAAGCTGAATAGAAAAAGATGTGAGGAAGTCAAGCTGCTACATGCATTGAAGAAGCTGATTCTGGCTATCATGGGATTGATTATTCTGAAAAGAGTTGAAACTTTATTCTTGAATTTCAAATCCATGTTTCGCTTGAAGAAACCTGAAAACCATCACAAACAAAAGAAATACACAAAAAATTTTGCCCCAGTTTTCATTGGAAATTTTTTGTGAGTTATTAGCAGATGTAATTTTTTTAAAAAAATAAACTCATACTAGGAAGTGTTTATCCTAGGAGAAAATAACTAAATCGCATTATGTAGGAGGGTCCTGCTAATCCCATTATGTAGGAGGATCCTGCTAATCCAATTAGGTATGAGGGTCCTGCTAATCTATATCCCATTGTCCAGGAGGGTCCTGCTATACTAATTCCCATTGTCCAGGAAGGTCCTGCTACACTAATTTTCATTGTCCAGGAGGGTACTGCTATACTAATTCTCATTGTCCATGAGGGTCCTGCTACACTAATTCTCATTGTCCAGGAGGGTCCTGCTATACTAATTCTCATTGTCCATGAGGGTCCTGCTAATCTAAATCTCATTATGTAGGAGGGTCCTGCTAAACTAAATCTCATTATGTAGGAGGGTCCTATTAATCCCATTATGTAGGAGGGTCCTGCTAAACTAAATCTCATTATGTAGGAGGGTCCTGCTAATCTCATTATGTAGGAGGGTCATGCTAATCTCATTATGTAGGAGGGTCATGCTAATCTAAATCTCATTATATAGGAGGGTCCTGTTAATCCCATTATGTATGAGGGTCATGCTAATTTAAATCTCATTACGTAGGAGGGTCCTGCTAATACCATTATGTAGGAGGGTCATGCTAAACTAAATCTCATTATGTAGGAGGGTCTTGCTAATCTAAATCTCATTATATAGGAGGGTCCTGCTAAACTAAATCTCATTATGTAGGAGGGTCCTGCTAAACTAAATCTCATTATGTAGAAGGGTCCTGCTAATCCCATTATGTAAGAAGGTTCTGCTAAACTAAATCTCATTATGTA